>PVJX010004017.1:0-22480 GCA_004027295.1 Dolichotis patagonum
ATTTCTATAACCATTAAGGAAATTGAATCTGTAGTTCAAAAATTTCCCACAAAGAAAAACTTCAGGTCTGTATGATTTCAATGGTAAAACTGAACAAACATCAAAGAAGAAACAATAGCAATTGTAAACAAGTTCTTTTCAGAATATAAAAGAGGATTTAATACTGCCTAACTCACTTTCTAAAGTAAGGCCAGCATTATCTGATTTTAAAAAAATAAGAAAAAGACATTATAAGAAAATTAAAGATGCAAACTCATCAATAGAGACATAAAAAAAATCTTTAAAATCTAAAACAAATCTAAACTCCTAGCTTTCTTTCCAAAACGTCCTGAATGAGGTACAGGAATATATCAGTACCAATCCCCTCAACTCCCAGGACAGCTGGGCCCCCAGCTCAGCCGCTTACAGCCGCCTCCATTTACACTGCTCTCGCCTTTCCCTCACTGTGTGCAACAGTGGTCTAAGTTTGCTCCTTCCTTTTATTGTTCTAAGAAATTTGTTGTCATCTCTCAAATTTGGGTGATTCTTCACATTTGGGTGATGTGATGGTTAATTTTATGCATCAACTTGCCTGAGCCTTGAGGTGGAAAGACAACTGAGCAAACATCATTTCTGGTGTTTCCAGATGAGGTTAACGCTGAATCAGACTGCATAAAATAAGCTGCCCTCCCCAGTGAGAGCGGGCACCGCTCAATCCACTGCAGGCCCAAGTAAACAAACTCCAAGGCAAACTAAGGGAAAATTCTTTCTCTATGCGTGACTGTCTCTGGGTGAAATGTTAAGCTTATGCCATCTCTCTCAAAGAGAGATGTATACTACAACCATAGATAGGTCATCTCTTCGCCTGTGGTGTGTGTCTGTACACACAGTCCCCTATTGGCTCTGTTTCTCTAGAAAATTCAAACAGCATAGATGGACTTCGCACCCATCAAAGGCCTTTGTGTCTCCACTTGGCCCATGGTCTCATTGTCTCCTCTTCACATGGGCCCTCACCCCAGATCTTTGAAACTCCTTCCAGCTACCACATATGTCAGGCCTGTGTGTCACCCGACATAGTATTTTTTCCCTTTGCTGTGCTCACATTTTACCCTTACTATCATTACATTCATTCTTCAAATCCCAGGCCAAGATCATTGGAACAGGAAGTCTTCCTATGACCTAATTTAGAGGCTGTTATGGTTTAGATCTAGAATGACTCCCCAAAGCCTCAAGTGTCCAGAGATGAGCTTTTGGAAGGTGACTGGATCACGGGGGCATGACACTCATCACTGGATTCATCCACTGAGGAATCTGTAACCAAGTACGCAGAAGGGGTAGGCAGTTCACCAGAAGAGTGTGTCTCTCTCCTGGGCTCATCCCTTTCCTCTCTGCCTTCTGGCTGCCCTGACTCGAGCACTTCTCCTCCGCCATGCCTCTCATCATGCCAGTTTCTCTGTCTTGGAGTTAGCCCACCATGAGCTAAAACCATGAGCCAAATTAAACCTTCCTTTAAGTTGCAGGTATCAGGTGTTGTGTGCCAGTGATGAGAAAATAACTGAGACAGTGGTCCCTCAGCTAGTTTCCAAGTTCCGTGCCTTTCTCTATTATAATGTCTCTCACAGTTGATAATTATTGTTGGCTCATTTTTGTCACCTTAATATTAATTTGGGGGGGCACTGGGAATTGAACTCACGACCTCACGCTTGCCAGACAGGCATGCTCAGTGACAGCTATGTCACTGAGCTAAATCCCTGACCCTTAATATTAAAATTTTTTAATGATGAGGTTTTTTGCCTCATTTGCTTCTATCCCTAGCGCTTGACATAGTCCTTGGCTCCTATCACACACCTACAGCTGATGGTTTAGAAAAGCAGTAATGGATGAAGTACCAGCCATTCCAAGAGCCCAGAGATCACCAGCTGCCCAGAAAAGGGGGTTAGAGGAGGCACTAGTGGTTGGTAGACAAAGGTATTCTAACTTATCTTCATACTGTCATGTATTCTTAAAAAGGTGTAGGATCCTAGAATGGCCTCTCTGGATGGGCTGGGTTCATTAGGGCCCATTTCACTGACAGACTCATGATATCGGCGGCCGCTGCCGCCTCCTGTCCTGACTCATGCTTCCCCATGAACACCATTTAAATGAGGAGATGCAGTCTAGATCCCTGCCACACACAGACGAGAAGCTGAAGTTTATTTAGAAGGATACCGTCACTTGCTATGGCCCCACTTCTGGGCCCCTGTGCTGTGCCTATCTCTTTCCTTTGCTCCCGCTCCCAGTCGGCCAGATTCAGTGAGCCCTGTGAGCAGCCCACTCTCTTCATAATCAATAATGAAAGAAGTAGTTCAAGATGACTTCCGTGCACAGACTAGAGATTGAAAGAGGAGCAGTTCATGGTGAAACATTCCTGTGTTTCAGTAGTGCTACACTTTGGGCTCTGAATTACATTGCCAAGGCCTTTCCATACAGTTCAGTTCTAGTGACTGGTAATTCTTTTCCTTCCCAGATGCCATTTTACATGGAATTTCTGGAAGGCCACGCTTCTTCATCCCCAGTGTCTTTCCAATAACCTGAATAAATCCCATTCATGTAAATCTTTTACCACAGAATTAATCTTTGGCAAAGGAAAGACAGGAAGAGACAGTAAGAGAGGCAAAATCAGGTTGGGTTCCTGTGGTTTGGAACTGGTAAACACACTTCTCTGTGGGTTGAGGACAGTCTTGTTGTCCCAGTTTAATTATGCAGAGTATTTTTTTCATTGTCATTACCCTCAACAGCTGAGGTAAAAAGAGAAAAGGTGGGAGAATTTTCCAGCATGACATTCACTACTAGAAGAAGATAAAGTTTAATGTCTTTCAGAGAACTAAGTAGGATGAGTTTCCTATATACTTTGTTTTTCCACAAACTGGGAGCACGCTTTGCCCAGTGATAAGCAGTCTGTCAGCTGCCACCAACTTACAAGCCACTGTCAATGTATTTGCTCCTGTGTAAGTAAATCTCCCTTGCCTCTGCACGGAGATTAAGTGTGAGATGGCCAGACTTGAGCATCCCTTCTCCCGCTCCTGCTTGCATCAAGAAGAGGTAAATATAATAACAGGGTAGACTGATCCTCTGGGCCTAGAAAATTGTGGTGGGGCCTCCTAGCCTTGCTGTGAGGCCGTCATTCATCCCTAGTCTCTTGGAGGAATTGCAAGGCTAAAAGAAAGATTTATTTTTCACCTCATCATCTGAGTTGTTAAAAAAATATTCCCAAACTATTATAGATAGGGAGAAAACATCCCATCTATGAGAGATGTAAAACTACTGATTTCATCCCTTTAAAATGTGCTTTGGAAGAAAATAGCAGGTGCAGATAAATCACGGGAGTGCAACCTGGCTGTGTTTGGAGTCCGAGGATAATGCTGAGCTGGCGAGGGAGCCTTGGGGTGTGCTAGACAGAGACTTCATTTGTCGCGCTCTAATCTCCAGTGTCAAAGCTCTAGGTTTCTTTTGCATTTTTCACCATCAAATTCTTGCGAGTAAAAATCCTAATGACAGAAGCAAAAAACATGGTAACACAGTGCCCGGAAGAGGGTAGAGAATTGCATCCAGACACCATACAGCGGTTTTGTTGTGTCTCTGAGCTGGGCAGCTGTGTCTGATGCCAGCGAGAACAGCATCATTGCTTTTTAACTCACCAAACAAAAACATTCTTGACGTTTTTCATGTTTTAATTTGTGGTCTGATACTTAGCAGTGAATACAAAGAGGAGCAAACTCAGGCTCATGAAATAGTTTATCAGAAATTCAAGCAAAGAAGAGAAGAAACTGGTTTACTAGTTTGGTTCCCTGCTCCTTTTCTTCATTGTAGAAGCCCAGAGGAAATGGGGCGGCGCGTGTGTGGGGTTGGCCTAAGGGAGAGAATGCATTCAATTCCAGAATGTGGGGTGAGGAGTAATGGGGTCCAGGGTTTCCCCAATGCCAATCATTCACGTATGGCCTCTACAGTGTCACCTTGGCCGCAAATCATCTGGCCTGTTGTTTATTTCCTCTATAAAAGCATTTCATTTTATTTTCGATGTAAGTTATCTTTTTGGTTTGATGGGCTAGTTATAATTTTTATTAGTACATATTAAAATAAGCACATACCCATAACAGTGAAATGCCACTTAAATCATCTCTAGGAGCTGAGTAGCTCACGTACCACTTTGAGAAAATATTGGGTGTGTCCAAAAGGTCACAGCAATAGTACTGCGTAGCCCGAGATTGTTTTAGTCCCTAAATGTATTGCTATCAGTTGTGTACCACCTGGCTCTCTGGGCCAGCCATAAAACATTAGCATTTATATTTTACTAGAATAATATCAACTCAGGTATAATACTGCTGATTTCACAGGAAAACCAAATGGCTTCTTTTAAGAAAAAAATAACATGCAGTTGATTTGCATAAATAAAATCTTTCTAGAAGTATGTGTGCTGGGAGTAATAAAAATGGGTTTGTAGAAATGGAAAGGTTAGTATCCACCAGTTTAGAGCACTCTCATCTTCATAAAGATGAAGAAATTGAGCTTTAGAGAACTCCAGGAACAGAAAGAGATCCAAGACTCATGCATGTTAAGGAGACTTAACTCATAGTCTCACACTGTGCCCCATTATCTGCCTCTATGGTGCCCCCTGTCTTTTGCCCCAGGGTAGTTGCTTTTGACTGCATTTACATTCAATAAATGATCACAGCATTTTCCAGAGATTGGCTGTTCCCTGGCCTAGACAGACTCACAGGTCTGGAAAGTGGAGTAATGTCCTTGAATGATCCAAGTGATAGCACCTGTGCCAATGTGAGCAGTTGGGAGCTGTGTGCTGGTACCATGAGGAAGGTTTTCCTTACCTGTTGTCCCCATTTAGGGCTTGGGGGAGGCCCTGGATGTTAGAAGTTGTTCAGGAAAACTTTGCTGAAAAACTGATTTGAAGAATAAATTAAATAGAGGTAGAGAGTGCATCCAACATGTCACACGTGGGTCTTATGGAACTCCTCTCTACCTAGCAAAGCTAGCACAGCTCCCTGCCCTCATTTCTTCATGGAATGAATGGCTTCTGACATCAGCAGAGGGCAGAGCCAGGGATCTGAGCCTTGACACCTTAGATACAGTGGGCAGGGCCAGGGCTTAGCTCAGGCTCAGTGCCTGCCTGGCAAGCACAAGGTCCTGAGTTTGAGTCCCAGTACCAAAAAAGCATACAGTGGGCATTCCTGGGTGTAATGAGCCACATCATTCTCAAGGCTGTAGCCAATATGACAAAGGATGACCGCAAATGAGAGTCACTTCTTTTCATAATAACCCTCTCTATGATTATGTAGGTGGAAGCTGTGACTTGAATAAGGCAGTGATGATGGGATATCACTCCATCTGTTAGATTACTTCCTGTGGTAAATGCCACTCCCATGGTTCAACTCACTGTACGAAACTCTGCCCTTGCACTGGCAGGAAGAAGACTCTGCCCTTGCACTGGCTCTTCTGTGACAGGAAACTGCAGCTGGCCTCTAGCCACCAGCCAGCCATGAAACAGGACCTCAGTGCCACAATAACAAGGAAATGAATTCTGCCACCCAGGGTGCATTTTGAGCCTCTGTGACACTGCAGCCCTGATGGATAACTGACTTGAGCCTAGAAATTCCCTGGAGCAAAGGGCCCCGCTAAGTTGTGTCTCTGATGTGAACTGTGAGATAATGTGTTGTTCAGGCCTCTTAGTGAGCATTTGTCCTGTGCTACCCAGGCTAAAAGGGAGCATCTCACCATTCACTTTTCCTAAGACACATAGGAAGTAGATCCATAATTTTACAAGTTATACTGATGTAGAAACAGATGAGAGATGTGAACCCAGATAAACTTCCATCAGCCAAATACTGGCGACTAGGACTATGGTTACTAAAGTAGGAAATGAGCCACCCCAAAGTCCCACAGAAATTCACAGCTACCCCTAAAGGACGTTTTGTGTTTTAGGGAATCCTCCATTGGATGGCATGTGAGTGACTACTTCCATGTAGCTTTCGGATTCAACATTAGATTATGCTACTTTCTATTTTATGACATGTATTTGTGAAGTTGATTTCCAGTGGCTGCTCCACTGAAAACACCTACATAATAATCACTATGTCTTAGTTACTTGTTACTCATTGCTGAGACAAAATACCTGAGGCCCAAAGTGAAGGAAAGAAAGGTTTACTTTTACAGTTCTTGGAGGTTTCAGTCCATACTCAGTTGGCTCCAAGGCAGCACGGCAGGGCGTGGCAACCACTCATGGCCACTGCAGACAGCAAGGCACCAGCCAGCAAGAGAGAGAGAGAGAGAGACACCCTCTTCCCACCATTACATCATATCCTGGCTCCACCCTAGGAGGGTGTAGCACTCACACCACCAATCTGAGCACTAGACAATGAACCAATCACAGGCACATAATTGTATGAGGCTTGGGGGCCACTGACATAAACCATGACACTATGCAATAGGAAATCAAGGTCCAACCTGATTCTAAGGCTTGAGAAGTTGTGCAGTGCCCACCAGGTACATATCCTATAAATAAGTAACTGGTTATTTAAGAACAAAATGAAAATAGTATTTTTCCTTTCAATTTATGTATGTTATTTCAAAGAGACACTAAATTAATAGAATATAAATACTAAGTTGAGTGTGAGTAAATACTTAATATGTGGAATCACTTGGTACTTCTTTTGGTCTAGAGGAGCCGAGAATAAAGTTATTTTGATACTAAAGATATTAAGAACACATGGGCCCTTCTCTGGCAATCCAGTCAACCAGTGGTTGAAGGGCTGACAACTCCCATCTTACTCTCCAGAAGCTGGGACTAGAACCAAAAGACAGAGTCATTGGAGCCTATTACACAAGGACTGTGTGACTAAAGTCCCTTACCCAGTTGTGACCATGCTTCTGTAAAAGCAGCCTCAGATTTGTGTTGAGAGAGACGTTCAGCCAGGGCTCACTGGGCATTTGAGGACCACACGCATGGGAATATTTCTGTGCCTGCCTCAGGTGGGAAGTGAATCCAGAGAATCACTAAGATTTCTCTAGAATCCCAGGCCTCCAGCAGGTCTGAAAGCCCCACTTAGAGCCCAGCACTAGTAGTCTGTTTCCCATGGCCAGATGTAGATAACTAAAACCACAGATGTTTCCTCCACTGGAAGAGGGACCATATTAGCCCAATGCAGGCTAAGCTTCCATAATCAAAAGATCTGCATTTCTCCCTCTTTAAATCCTTGCATATCGGGTGGGATGGTATCTAGGGTTGAGGGACAGCTCAGACATTTTCAGCAAGTGGACCCCATCTCTTGGTCTGAGGAGGTTGCTCTATGGGCAGCCATCTCTCAATCACAGATATGTTAGTTTGTTATGGACCCCATAAAAAATTCCAGCCTGGGAGCCTAAAGCAACCGAAATTTATTTCCTCATGGATATGAAGGCTAGAAGTCCAAGATCAAGATGTCAGTGTGTTGATTCCTTCTGAGACCTCTCTTCCTACTGTGTAAATCTTCATCCAAATTTTCTCAGTCCAAGATCACCAATTTTATTGGGGTAAGGCTCACTCTAGTGCCTCATTTGAACTTATTGGCCCTATGGAGACATTCTCTCCAAACATATTCTCATCTTGAGATACTGGGAGGCATTTTACATATGAATCTTGTAGGGGCACAAGTTAGCCATAACAGATACTGAAGGACAATTTGCAGCCTTCCTCAAAGGGCCTTACAGAAACCTATACTTTTCTTAACTGTGCACTGCCATGCATGCAGCAGATACCTGATGAACCTGTGAACACTGACTGGGTAGCTACCTGTGCAGGCTGTGGTTTCTCTTAAGATCGGTGCCCTGCTCATGTAATGATTACAGAACGAAAAGTGAGATAAGGAGGCAGGAGCAGGGAATGACCTAAGGCCCCTTTGTCAGATGCCTCAGTAGAGTAATTCAACTAATTGGAATAGAATTCAAACATGGGTAATGTTTTTTCTAAAAGTCACCAAGCATGGAGCTTAAATCTCCTAGTTTGTCATCCTTGAACTTTAGGATGTGATAGCATTTGAAGGGCTAAAGAGATCTCATCTGCTATTGATGGTCTCAAGTCACAGAATAACATTTTGAAGTGAATCTAGGGAAAGTTGTAGTGGAAAAGGAAAATCTGTGGAGCACTTGTAGGTGTGCACTACTCCCTTAGGTATTTGTACATACACTGCATATCAACAGGGCAGATACTATCTTTGTTTTTTAGACACAGAAACAGGATGTTAAGAGAAGGCTGGATTTAGAAATCAATATCCTAGGAGAGGCAAGGATCCAAGCCTTTGAGTTACTGGATTCCTCAGTGCTTCATATTATATGGTAGAGTCAAGATTTGAACTCAGATCTTTGTGTTGAAGCTCATATACTTTTTACTGCACCCTGTGTTTTACTTTTCCCTGGGGTAAAGACAAGTGATAGCTGAACTGCCCTTGTAGAAAACATTGCCTAGATGGAAAGAATCAGAATGGCACTCTTAGCTTGTGTGAAGGGTTCAAGAGAATGAAAGGAATGGCTACTGATGGCTGCTCCTCTGGCCTTTTAACCAGAGTTGGCCCAAGGAGCACTGAGATTCAGAGAAATTTCTTAAAAGCAGAGCAGCCCCACTCAGGATAGTGTTCTCTGCAGGTGACCTGGGGCAGACACCCAGTGCAAACCGAACGTGGCAGCCCTGTAGGGTATGAGGGCCTCACTGAGAAGACTGAGCACTTCGGTGAGTTGTCCTGTCCATGGCATCTGGGACAGTCCCATCAAGTGTGTCACATGATCTCCAGAACAGCCTTCTGTATTTTGTTTGCATTTGACATTCTTTCCCTTCCTCCCAACAATTTCTCTCCCCCAATTCTTCCCCACATGGGCTCAGTATTTCCCAGAGGTTGGGCTCCACTCCAGGAAAAAGGAAGCAGATCAGGGATTTTTCCAGCAAAACCCAATGATTAATTTTAAACATCTCGCCTCTCCCAGGGTATTCATTTCTAAATCCAGCCTCCTTTTAACATCCTTTCTATTTCTGTATCTTTCTCATTGCTTTCCATGGAGATTTGGATTTCATTAGTGATGTGAGCTGATAAAGACAGATAGCCCATCCGCGATTTTAAATTTGCTACTCTAATTTAATCTCTCCTTTGATGCTTCTCTTTTAGAGCAGCGTAATCAGTTGGGTTTTCTTGGCTGCTGTTCATAACTCTAATTTTTAGCTATGGGGTCAACGTCTTTGCCCTTCCTCAGCCTTTCCCCCAGAGTAATCTGCTTTAACAAGCATTCTATCTACCAGAGAAAAATGTGTGTTCTTTCATCTCATCAGATATTCTACCATTTCATGAGTTTCTTAACTTAGTTCACTGCCATGCATGCAACAGACATCTGGTAGACCTGTGAATTCTAACTAGAAAGACCCTTGTGTAGATTGTAGTTTTCCTCAAATTCAGTACCCAATTCATTCATGTTCAGCATTCTCCAGGAAGTCTGGGATAGCTGCAGGACTGGCACTTGCCTTTGGGAGGATGTGAAAGTATGTTGCAGGGCACAGGTGTGTTGGATTTCTGATTTTTAGGAAAGTCTTGGGCAAGCTAGTGATGACCTCCATCTCAGCATCGCCTTATCCCTTCAGCTCAGCTGCACTTCTGAGCAAAACATTTCACATCACCTTTGTGGGAAGATCCATGCCTGTGGAGCTAGCTGCTATCCTGACTGAAAATGCTTGTCCTGAGGAGGACACAGGGACATTTTGGGATTATTCATACACAGTCCGCCATGGGTGAATGTGTGAGAGTGACAGGAAGATGGATAAGCTGTGACTGGGAAAATGGCATTAGAAATCCTGTTGTGAACCCAATTAGATTCAGGAGGAGAACCCTGTGATTTTGTTGTTAGACTCTAGAGTTTCAAGACAATCTTTCAAAAACCTCAATCTGTCTTTTTTCTTCCAGACATAAATAAGAATGAGTGGATTTCAAACATGGAGTGCCAGAGAAATGAGCTGGTAATCTACATTTTATAAGTTTTTATTTCTTTCTGCCATACCAGGTAGCATACAGAGGGCTGGTGACACACATGCTCAAAGAATTTACCAATAGAATGTAGAACAGGTGTGAGTGTGTTTAGATCACCGAGTATGCTGTCAAGGGGGGCAGGGGATGAGTTCCTAAGAGAAGAATCGTGCAGTCAAGGTGAGAGACATTAAGGTTCTTATAAGGAAATGGAGACATGGGAAAGTGTCTCAGCTAGTAAATGTAAACACTTTAGAAATGCACTTTTCAAACCAGATGTGGTGGCACCGCCTGGAATCCCAGCACTTGGGAGGCTCAGGCAGGAGGATCACTGCAAGTCTGAGACCACTTGAACTATATAGTGAGACACCATCTTAAAAAGACAAAGAAAGAAAAGAAAAGAGAAAGAAAAAAAGAAACAGAGAGAGAGAAAGAAAAGAAAGAATAAATACATTTTCCAGCCCATCCTCTTTTGTTCATCTTTCAAGAACAGCTATATTGTAACTAAAGTTGTACATCAAAATTGCAAATTGTCAAGGCTTTTGGCATAGGCCTCAAGAAGGGCTCTTTAGAGAACTGAAGAAAAAAATGGAAACAGATTTTTCAAATGGAAAGAGGAACAAGAATTGGAGGGAGCAGGAGGAATTGGACAATTAAGATGTGTTATACAGATATAAAACTCATGAAATAAATGTAATCATTATATACTGCAAACATGTACTAATAAATTTTTAAAAATAATACAAGAAAGTCTCCTTAGATAAGGGTATCTGTTATTCTTTTTTGGGAAGGCATAACATTGGTTCAGGGGAGGAAAGGAAGGTTTTTGTATTTACTTTTCTCTTACGCTGTTTTCAGTCCTCATTAGAGTGGTACTTTATGACTGTTTGTATGTGTTGTCAGAAGTATGTTATCAAAGAAGTTTGGGTGCTGCAAATTTTAACCCTATTGTTACCACATGCATGTCTGTAATCCCAGCACTTAGGAGGATGAGGCAAGAGGGTTGCTGTGTGTGTGAGGCCAATGTGGGCTACATAGTGAATTGAAGGCCAGCCTAAACTACACAGCAAGAACCTTCTAAAAAAAAATAAATAATCGTTTGAAATACAAGGGGTGGCCAAAATATATGATGAATAATTAAATTTTTAAAATTTACCACCATAATTCCACTAATCCCCCTCAGAAGTCCCCTCCTTACTTTGAATGCCCTTATCCCATCATTCTTGCTGCTTTCTGAAGCAGTTCTGAAAGTCCTCCTTCGTGAGCATCTTTAGAAAGTACAATCAAAAAACGTGAATCCTTGTGCAATGCCATTCAGTGGGAAAGCTGGCTTGGGAAACATTACGGGGTGTCCTCAGCACCTGATTCACAGGAACTGGGCTTCCCTAACATTCAAGTGATCGTGAAAGATAGATGCTTTGAACTGACTCAGGACACGAAGACAGCCACGAGAGTGTAGCTAAAGACTCACAAAAGAGAACTTCCGGATCTGCTCCAGAAGGTAGCAAGAACGATGGAAAGAGTGTGTTTGAAGTGACGGTAGTGTTTTGAGGGAGATTAATGGTGATGTATCTTTAGCTGTAATAAGTGATTTTTAATTTAAATATTCATTGCGTCTTAACCTCGTAAGACCTCGTAAATTATACATTCACATGTCAAAGTATTGACAGAATATACGGACCTGTTCTTATTTACTTCTCCCTCTATTACTCTTTCTAATATTTCTCTAGACAAATGTCAGCAGAATATGTATTGACTTTTTGAGGCAGGGTCTCCCTAAACAGTTCCAGCTGGTCCTGGGCTCACTTTGTAACTCAGACTGGTCTTGAACTTGCAATGATCCTCCTGCCTCAGCCTCCTGAGTGCTGGAATTACAAAAGTGCACCACCATGTCCAACTGGATCTATATATCCACACCTTGCTTTTCTTTTCTTATATGATAAGCTCAAAGTATAAGAGAAAAATAAAAGATAGACAATAGGAAACAGGGAGATAAAACTGTTGCAAAAGGGAATGAGACCAAAAGATGAATGGAGGGAAGAGGAGATAAATAGAATTAAGATGTGTCATGTGCATGTACCAGCTTCCTCAATGAATGTAATTGTTACATATATTAAACATATATTAACAAAAACAATGGGATTTTCTTTAACTAAACATGTATTATGAGAAATTTCAAATGGGAAAGATGAAAGATTTTAAGATATCAACCCACATGCCCACCATCTATATTTTATAATTAACAATTTTCTGTATTTGTTTTATTACATACCTATTCATTTTCCATCCCTTTATCTTTGTTTAAATTTTTGAAAGTATCTCTTAAACTGAATTACCAATATTATCATACCCCTGTATAGCTCAGCTGCATATCTTTAATTAGATTTTAATCTTTATTTAAATTTGGATGTAAAATTCATAGAAATATGAATCATCTCAATTTTAATTTTTGTGTATCCTATGAGAGTAGCGATCAAGATTCTTTCTTTTTACAAATGCCTTTGCTTCGGGGCCATTCATTGAAACGACTTTTCTTTCCCTATTGTATTATTTTGGTGCACTGGTCAAAAATTGAGTACATACGATTAGGTCTATTTCTGGTCTCTATTTTTAGTTGTCCATTTGTCCATTCATCCCATGTCAATACCATGTCATCTTAGTGTACGTCCTCTTACTTGGTCCTCTGTAGGGTTGTTTTGAGTATTCCAGTTCTCTTAAATTTTCATATATATTTTAGAAACTGCCACTTTTGTTCTTTATTTAAATTTCAAATCTTGCCAATATGATAAATGGGAAATGATAATTCAGTGCAGTTGTTAGTTGAGATTGAGCACTGAGCAAACCCAGCAGTAGTGGCCTATGCGTCAGAGGAGGGTACTGGAGGGGATGGGCCGGCCCATGACAGGGAAGGACTCACAGGAGGGTCAGCATGTGTCCAGCTCCCTGCCCCTTGCCCACCTGCTCTGTGTCCCTGCAGTTTTTATCACTGTCATCACCCTGGCCTACATTTGTGAAGCCTCTGGTCTCTCCTGGGGTGGAAAGTGCTATGTATAGACAAATAAGAAGCTTAAGAATAAACATGGGAAGATGAGAAAAAATGGGGGCTGGAGTATCAAACAGATGGCTCATGTCCAGAACTTTGGTAGGGGAGATTTGGAGGTGGGCAGGAAGGCTAAACCCCAAACCCTTCTATCTGTGACATACAAACAGGGCCATTTGCAGGGGGCCCCCAGCCTGCCACACCCTCTGCACAGGACTCTTTCAGTCATTCTCATTTGCTTGGACTTGGACAGCTGAACCCCTAACAGCCCCAGGGTGGAATAAAGGTCCACAAAGTGTCCACCTAACACGCTGAGCCTTCCATAAGACTTGGGCATTGCTGACAGAAAGCAAGGAGATGGGATCACTCTCAGGTAGAGAGGGTGGCCTTGCCGAGTCCTTTACAGTCCCGCAGGCCTGGCAGGGGAACGTTGTCCTCTTTAACATGGACCACAGCCTTGGGGTGGTGAATGTCTGAAAGACATTTCAGAAATAGAGCCTGTCCTCCTGTGCCTCTGCTGTCCTATTTCAATAGAAACTGCCGTCAGCAGACCCGGGACTTTGTTAGAGAAACAAAGAACTATCTGCGTTGTCTGCCTATAGGAAAACATCACAGCCATAAATAATTCTTACTTTATATGAGGAAACAGTGTCTCTTTCGCTGATTTAGTACAGGAAAAGTTGTGCTAACACATAAATTTATAACCCAAGTTATTTTCTGGGTTGGTATTATAAAATATTTCATGTACTTTATGTGAGAGTATCTGCTATGTAGGAAATAATGAAGGATAATAATGTAGATACCCTTGTAGAAACCACTCACCTTAAGAAATAGAGTAGGAAGATTTTCAACAATGCTATGTGCTGCTCGTCATGATATTCATCTTCTTTTTGCCCAAAAGAAACTAAAATTTAGAATTTTGTGCTTATTTCTTTGACTTTTATTATAGTATTAGCTAACATTTTTGTATCCCAAAACAATATGGTGAATTTTATATAAATTTGTGATCCTTATGTAAAGAGCTCATGCTGTGTATAATTTTCTTTGATTGCTTTCATTCAAATTTTTAAGTTGGTTTTATTGAGATGTAATTCATATACAAATAACATCCCTGCCTTTTAATGTACAGTTCTAAAGAGTTTTGACAAATGTGTACAGCCATCTGTACTCCTGCTGTCAGGAGAGCTAACATACCCATCACCTCATAAAACTTCCTTGCACTCTTTGTAGCCCTACCTCCCTTCCTGTCAGCCTATTGTGTTTTGTCTGGGTTTTTTTGTTTGTTTGTTTGTTTGTTTGTTTGTTTGTTTTTTGGTACTGGAGATAAAACCCAGGACCTTTCACTGAGCCTCTTTTCAGTTCCTTTTTCACTTTTAATTTTGAGACAAGGTCTCAGTTATTATGTTGCCCAGGCTGGGCTTGAATTTGTGATCCTCCTGCCTCAACCTCCCAGAGTGCTAGGATTATACCCATGTACCACCACACTTAGATCAATGATGTATTTTGTTGTCATAATATTTTATGCCTTTTCAGGATATCACAAAAAAGAAGGCATATAGTATAAAGTCTTTTGTATTTGGCTTTATTTCACTTAGCATAATGCTTTTGCAATAAGTCTTTATATGGTCCTTTCCTTTCATTTTTTTTTTAAATCTAAAAGTAGATTTTCTGGCTTAGGTGATAAGTACATGTTTAACTTTATTTTAAAAAATCCAAATTATTTTCTGTGCTACTTTGAAATTTCCAGTTGTTCAACTCCCTTGCCAGTGGTAGTAATGTCAGTTTTTTGAAGTTTAGCAATTTTATTTGGAGTACAGTATTCTCTTTGATCTTTTATTATTTTCATATATATTATTTTTTGTTTACATGTATTATATATATATTAGTGGAGTTCAGTGTGATATTTTAACACATTCAAGCATGTAGAATGCACTCATCAAAGTGCTTAGGATTTCCTTCTATTTCTTATTTCTTTGATGTTTGGGGCCTTCTAGCTCCTCTTTTCTCTCTTAAAATGTATAACAGGTTCTTATGAACGATAGTCACTATATACTGTAGTTCTGTGCTATGGAACATATTCCTTCTAATTGTGTTTGGCATCTATTATCTAACCTCCTTTAACCAGTATTCTCCCAACCTCTAGTAATCGTCTTACATACTCATTATTATGTTGAGATACAATCCTTCTAGAACCAAATTGTTCAGTTTTTATCATCAGAGGATGTTGAATTTTATCAAATGATTTTTTTAATTTTAAAGGGAATAAAACAGAACAATAAAACAAAACAAAAGAAAAAATAGTGATAAGATAGTAGGAAATCCACAAGAGTTACCATTGCATATTGTTATCCTCTAAGTAGTTGTTCAGAGTACTGGCTTGAGGCTTGCAAAGTCAATCAAACAATACAAGCTTTAGGCTGTTTCTTTACTTCTGTTGTTATCACCTCAGCCTGTGTTCCTCCAAATCAGCAGGTTGCTTATGGTGTGTGTGTGTGGGGGGGTTCTTCTCCCCCAGCCTGCATGCCAGCTGTCTTATGGGGGGACATGACCTCCTTCCTTTCTCCCTGGTGGGAAGAACAAATGTTTTTTTTTTACATCTATTAAAATGATTGTGATTTTTGTCCTTTGTTCTATTGATGTGATATATTACCTCTATTAATTCAAGTATCATAAACCCTTCTTGGATCCCTGAAATAAATCCAGTTTGATCAGGTGAACTTTTTTTGTTTTTGTTTTTTTGAGACAGGGTCTTTCTATGTAGCTCAGACTGGCCTTGAATTCAATATGTAGCCTAAATTGGCCTTGAACTCACAGTAATCCTCTTGCCTCAGCCTCTGAGTGTTGGGATTCCAGGTGTGTGCCACCATGCCTGGCCTGAGCTCTTGATAAGCTATTGGGTTTGACTTGCTAGTGTTTCATTGAGAATTTTAAAATATATGTTCATCAGTGTGGCCATTAATCATGATATGTCAATTTGAAGAAATGGCTAACAGATCATTAAAGCAGAGTTCTAAGTGTGTCTGTGGATGACTGACATTTAGTCCAGCAAATTGCAGGAGAAAGACCCACCCCAATGTGGGTGGCACCATCCAGTAGAACAGACTTGTTGCCTGGGGTAAAAGGACAAGAAGGAAGTGTTTTTTGAAGAGCCCCAGTCTTCCTGAATGGGCCTGTCCTTTGCTGCCATTGCCTTCAGACATATGTCTCCAAGTTTCTAAAGCCTTCTAACTGCCAACAGTTCAGTGAGCTTCCCAACCTCCAATCTTGGACTGGTGTTGCATACTTGATATCTCTTTTTTCTGTGGTTTTCACCTTGCATTGGCCATACAGCCACTAGGTCTTTGTTTCTGTGTGCAGACAGCTATTGTAGATTTTCCTGCCTCTGATCTTGTAAGCCTACCTAATCCCCTTGCATAATTACAGTGCATTTTCTACTGGTTCCTTTGCTGTAGAGAACCTTGACTAATAAAATCAGAAATGTTAGTCTATAGTTTTCTTGGGGTGGGGGGAGTTGTCCTTTGAGGTTATAGTTCTTATTTCCTTGATGATTAACAACATTAAATATTCTTTTTATGTGTTTTCTGGTGATTTTTAAAAATTTTCTTGATAAAATGTTGATTTAATTTTTTTTATTCTTAAAAATTGGTTTGTCTTATTAGTGAGACCTGAAAGTTCCACATATATTGTAGAGCCAAGACCTTTACCAAATCTGTACTTAGTGGTAGTTTCACCCATTCTATCATTTTTTTCCATTTTATTACAAATATCTTTCAAAGAGAAAAAGTTTTAGGTTTCTAGAAAGTTCAATTTATCATTTCTTTTATGATTTGCACTTGTTGTATTTAAAATTTTTGCCTAGCCCAAAGTCACAAAGATTTTCTTGTATATTTTCTTTTAGAGTTTTTATAATTCTTCCTTCATAGGTCTATAATACCATTAATATTAATCTTTATTTAGTGAAAAATGTTAGCAAAGTTTTATGGAAAGTGACAAAAGCTTTTATCTTGAAATAGCCCATTGTCTTGGCACTGTGATCTGATCAGTAGACTTTCTGTGGACCTATTTTGGGATCGTGATTTGGTTCCATTGGGCTCTGTATGTTTTAACACGGGCCACTGTAGTTTTAACGTAAGTAGTGTAAGTCTTTGTTTTATAAAATTTTTGGTTACTCTAGATCCATTGATTTTACATATAAATTATAAGATTAGCTGGACACAGCAGAGGGGGATTGCCAAACAGGGGTAGCAATTGAACAAAGAAGAAAAGCAGGGAGCCAACAGCAGGATAGCGTGGTAGAGACAAACCAGTGGATGCCAGTTGTAACCATTAATGTAGATGGCATCAATTCACCAATAAAAAGAAACACAGGGAAAGTGGATCAAGAAAAAAGATCCATCAATGTGTTGTATACAGGAAACACATCTAACTCAAGAGGAAATTCATAGACCAAAAGTCAAAGGACAAAAAACAATGTAGCATGTGACAGGCAGGGGTAGCTTGTCCACCAATCACAGAATGGATAAGAAAGATATATTTTCATACAACGGAAAACTACTCAGTATAATGAAGGATAATCCTGAGGCTTTTGTAAGTAAATGAATGCAACTTGAGATCATACTCATGGGTGAAATGGTTCAGACTTATATGGGCAAACATTGTGCTATCTCCCTAGTATAAAAAACTAAAGGAGTTAGTGGGATCCAAAATGTACAGTAAATATTGTGAAAGTGATAGGGGAGGACACATCTGAAAAGGGAAAAGGAAGGGGGTAACCACTGTTAAATTCCTATAATCTTGTTTTGAATTTCTGTATCACTTTCATTGTTTTGTTTTTTTGTTTTGTTTTGTTTTGTTTTGGTTTTTTTTGGACCCCTTCCTAAGCAGAATTCTGTGGAAGAAAATGTTCCTTATCTCCTTACGTCGACATTGAGTTTTTTTGTTAGGTTTGGTTTTATCCTGTCTTGTTTTGTTTGATTTTATTATGTCTGAAAGTATGGGCAGATTTTTTTTTTTTAGTTTTAAAAAGCAAAACAGAAAACAAGGATAGAAATGACACAGAATTTTTTTAAAAAGTAGTTAATATATTGCATATTGTTATCTTAGAAGTAGTTGTTCATGTTATAGAATCTAGGCCCAAAAGTGATCAATCAAACAATGACAAC
Source organism: Dolichotis patagonum (assembly GCA_004027295.1). Taxonomy (NCBI): domain Eukaryota; kingdom Metazoa; phylum Chordata; class Mammalia; order Rodentia; family Caviidae; genus Dolichotis; species Dolichotis patagonum. Next base: position 18,210 of record PVJX010004017.1, read on the forward strand.
ACAAGCTGTTCTTTTTGATGAACTAACAGATTAGTAGTATAGTTATCTATCTAGCATACATATACATACATTTATATATGTTTATCAACATATATATAATCTTTTCTTTTCTTCTTTTTTCTTTCCCCTATCCTAGTTCTATCCTTTTCTCTTTTTTTAATAATTTTATTTAAAGAGAAAAAAAAGACAAAACAAAACAGAATAAAGGGTAGTGACAATACAGTATTCCAAGGAAAAAAGGAAAAAAAAACAATAACAAAAAAAATCTAAGAAATTATTACTTGACAAATTACATACTGACTTCTTGGAAATAGTTGTTCAAATTACAAAGTTAAAACATGTAAAGTAGACATTCAAACAGTGAAACTGTTAACAGTTCTGCTCCACGATCTGACAAAAACAGCAATATGGTCATCCATCTTACCCACTCAAATATACATGCAATTATATCAAAAGGGTAAAATTAAACACAACAATACAGAGCAAAGCGGATCACAAGAAAGAAATGTAAGATACAAAAATTTCAAAACTAGACAATCGGAGAGTTCTGTCCTTTTCAGAACTTTCTTTTCTTTTCATTATTACAATATATATTGTATATTTTGGATCTTATTACTCTTTCAGATTATTATTTTTTTAAACTAGGGAGGCAATACTGTATTTATAAATGTGACTCTGATTTATTTCACCTAGGAGTATGATCTCAAGTTGCCTCCATTTACCTATAAAAGCCTCAAGATTATCCTTTATTACAGCTGAGTAAAATTCCATTGTATAAAAACACCACATCTTTTTTATTGATTCTGCTGTTGATGGGAATTTTGGTTGTTTCCAAGATTTAAATATTACAAATTATGCTGTTATAAACATGGGTTCACATATATCACTGTCACATGACATTTTCAGTTCTTTGGGGAAAATACCAAGAAGGGGAATATCTGGATTAAATGGGACCTCCAATCTTAGTTTTTTGAGGAATCTCCACACTAATTTCCATAGTGGGTACATCAGTCTATACTCCCACCAGCAGTGGAAAAGTGTTCCTTTTCCCCCACAGGTCCACCAATATTTGTTATCAGTTGATTTCTTGATAGCAGCCATTCTTTCTAGAATGAGATGAAATCTCAGTGTTTTGTTTTGTTTTTGGTACTGGGGATCAAACTCTTGACCTTGGATTTGCCAGGCAGGTGCTTACACCACCACGCTAAATCTCTAGCCTTTCTCAATGTTGTTTTAATTTGCATTTCTTGAATTACTAGTGATGTTGAGCATGTTTTCATGTGTTTATTTGCCATTTGTATTTCTTCATCAGAGAAGTTCATGTTCATTTCAGATGCCCATTGTTGGATTGGGTCTTTGATTTTGGGAGGCCTGGTGTTTTTCAATTCTTTATGTGTTCCAAGTAGAAGTCCTTTGTCTGAGGGACAGCTGTCTAAAATTTTTTTCCCATTCTGAGGGCTTTCTCTTCACTCTGTTAGTGATTTCTTTTGAACTATAGAAAATTTTAATAAGAAGAGATCCCAGTTGTTGATTCTTTGAAGTACTTCCCATGTATTTTGTTCATGAACTCTTTGCCTATCACTATGTCTTCAAGATTTCTACCTACTCTATTCCAGTAGATTGAGTGTTTCTGCTTTAATATTTAGACCTTTGATCCATTTTTTACTGTAGTTTAGTGCAAGGTAATAGGCATTAGTCCAGTTTCAGTCTTCAACATGTGGAAAGCCAATTTTTCCAGCAATGTTTATTAAAGAGGGTATCTTTCTTCCAGTGAATATGTTCAGCCCCTTTGTCAAAGATAAGATGACTAAGTGTCTTTGTAGTTGTGTCTGCATCTTCTAATCTGTTCAATTGATCCTCAGGTTTGTTTTTTTGTCAGTACCACGCTAATTTTATCACTGTAGCTTTGTAATATAATTTCAAGTCAGGAATTGTGATGCCTCCTGTCTTGCCTTTGTTGCCCAGGATTGCCTTTGTTATTCTAGGCCTCTTCTGTTTCCAAATGAATTTTAAGAATGTTTTCTCTAGATCTGTGAGGTATACTAATGGAATTTTGATCAGGATTGCATTAAACCTGCATAACAATTTTGGGAGTATGACCATTTTCACAATGTTAGTTCTTCCTAACCAAGAGCAAGGGATATCATTCCATTTTCTGACATCTTCTATCTCCATTTTAAAAGTATTATAGGACTCTGGGTTCATTTGGGCTGGCCTGCAGAGAGCTTAAGACCACCACTGCCAGTGGTTGAGTTCATATCCACCCCCCGAGGACAGGGGATTGTGCCCTGGGCATTCTGCCAGCCCCAGTTCTCCATGCCGAGCTTCTGCCTCTCAATTTAGGGAGCCAAGTACCTGCAGAGGAGCTAAGACTGCTCCAGGAGCTGAGGGTGCAGGAGGGGACTCGCCACACACCAAGAGGAAGCTTTGGAACACAACTAAAAGCAAGGAAATAAAGAAAAATGACAAAAGGAAAGACCAAAAGGCAGGCTCAAATTTCCAGCCCATCCCAAGAAAGCCTAGGAGCCATGTACATAGAAGACTATAGGACCCATACACCTGAAATGACTGAAATGATATCAACTGAAATAAAGAAGCAGCTAGCAGAAGCTATGGAGAAATTCAAATCAGAAATAATTGCCCAGGTAAAAGAAGAAATGATAAAAGAAGTGAAAGAAATAGTGAACACATCTAGTGAAGACACAGCTAAAAAATAGACACAAAGCAAACAGACACAATCCCCGAATGAACACTATAAGAAACAAACAGAATACATAAAGCAGATCCAAAGAGATATACAGGAAACCAAAAATTCTATTGAAAGCTGTAAAAACTGCCTCAACAAAAGTGAAGATAGAATTTCAGACCTTGAAGATCAGATCACAGCTAGTGAACAGGAAAGGAAAGATCTTTTAAAAATAAAAGAATCAGGAAATAATTCAACAGCTGCAAGATGTTGCAAAGAAAAATAACATAAGATTAATAGGGATAAGTGAAAAAGAAGGGGACAGCCCTAATGATATCAAGAGGATATTTACAGAAGTAATAGCTGAAAACTTCCCAAATATGAGAATGGAAACTGACATTTGGATTAGTGAAGCATATAGAACTCCAAATAGCCATAACCAAAATAAAACTACACCCAGACACATAATAATCACCATCCCAGAAATCCACAATAAGAACAGAATACTAAAAGCTGTTAGAGAGAAAAGACAGATCACCTATAAAGGAAAACCTATCAGAATCACAGCAGACTTCTCAACACAAACAATGAAGTCAAGAAGAGCATGGAGTGAAGTATTTCAGATACTAAAGGAAAACCACTTCCAGCCCAGACTGATGTACCCTGCAAAACTGTGCTTCAAAAATGGATGGAGAAATAAGATACTTCCATGACAAAGAACAGCTGAAAAATTTCATGATCACCAAGCCAACCCTACATATATAATGAAAGATATTCTAGATACGCCTAGGATAAAACCACCAAGCAAGGCAGACAGAAAGGAAAGCTAAAGATACAACAGCAGAAAGATAACATGTCAACAATAAACCAATATATAACAGTTATAACCATTAATGTAAATGGCCTCAACTCACCAATAGAAAGAAACAGACTGGCAGAATGGATCAAGAAACAACATCCAACCATATGCTGTCTAAAAGAAACCCATCTAACCTAAAAGGAAACCCATAGACTTAAAGTCAAAGTATGGAAAACAATACTTCATGCAACAGGAAACCAAAAAAAAAGTGAGAGTAGCTATCCTGTTTGCAGACAATGTGAACTTCAAACCAAGAATGATCCAAAGAGATAAAGAAGGTCACTACATACTAGTTAGGGGAATACTTCAAGAGGAAGAGATAAGAATCTTCAATATATATGCACCAAATTCCAGAGCACCCAGCTGTACAAAGCAAATATTAACAGAAATGAAAAGTCAAATAAGCAATAACACAATTATAACAGGAGATTTTAACACACCATTGACACAGAGGGACACATCAACTAGACAGAAAATCAGCAAACAAATGACAGAACTGAATCATACCTGTGAACAAATGGACTTGATAGACATATATATAGCTTCACATCCAACAACACCAGAATATACATTCTTCTCAGCAGTACATGGGACATTCTCTAAAATAGACCATATACTAGCCCACAGAACATATTTAAGTAAATGCAAAAGAATTGAAATTATCTCATGCATGCTATCGGATCATAGTGCCATGAAATTAGAAATTAAGGATAAAAGCAACTGCAA
>PVJX010004017.1:28303-100280 GCA_004027295.1 Dolichotis patagonum
TCTTATTTTTTCATTAATTTTCAAAGAAAGTTTTGTAGGGTACATCAGTCTGGTTTGAAAGTTGTTTTATTTTAGAGATTGAAATGCTTTGCTCTTCATCTTGACAAGGATTTGTGTTAAGAAGTCTGCCATAATTCTAATAGGCTTTCCTTAAAAGATGAGTTGTGTATTTTCTCTTATTGGCTTTTAGTATTCTGTTTTCATGCTGTTTCTGGGATCTTAATTATTTTATATGTCTGGGTGTAGATTTATTTTGGTTATGACTGTTTCTCATTCTATATGCCTCACTTATCTGTATATCTGATTCTTTTCCCATGTTTGAGAAATTTTTTGCTGTTATATCTGCAAATAGTTTACCAATGTCATTTGCATTGAATCCTGCATCTTCATTGATGTCTATTAGTTTTTTATTGTTTCTCTTTGCTTCATCTTGAAGTCGTTGAATTGTCATTTAATGCTGTCTTGTTATTTTTAAAAGTTCTTTCCTTTTATGATCACTAGCTGTGATCCTGCCCTCAAGGTCCAAAATTCTGTCCTCAAGCTTCATTTAAATGGTTTCACCAGCTTTCAATAGAATTTTTAATTTCCTGAATATCTCTTTGAGTTTGTTTCATCTATTCTGTTTCTTTTCTATGTGGTTCATTCAAGGTTTTCATCATTTTCCCATGCTCATGTACTTTTTTTAAATCTATGTCTTCTCTAGCTATGCTGAGCAACTCCTTTATTAAGATTGTCATTTCTTTCTTTACATAAGAGATTATTTCTAATCTGATTTCCTCTATAGCCTCATGGATTTGTTTCTTTATTTCACTTGCTATCTTTTCAGAAATTTCAAGTGTATGACTTCTAATGTCCTCTATTTCAATGTCTCCTGTACTTGTTTCTAGTGGACTGGACCTTTGAGATTGCATTTTGCTTTTTTGGTTTGTTATTTTCACCTCTCGGGTTAATATTTTGGTCTTTTCAATCTCACTAGTCTCACTTGTCCATCATGTGTGTCTTAGTGTTGTACTGTGTAGAGGATGTTTGTCCAACTGCTGGGTTCCACAGTGAAGGGGAGGGGCCAGTCATCTGAATTCCTCCTGCAGGGCCTGTTGGGTGAGTCCTATATTCTTCCTAGGCTGACTAGCCTAGGCGTATTGATGTAAGTCAACCCTTAGTTTCTGCTGTTACTACAGCGTCAGGCTGTTCCAGGCAGCCAGATCTACCTGGCTATAGTGTGCACCTCAGCTGGGACCCTACTGTATTACTGGGTGTCTCATAAGCCCTTTTGATTTTCTCTGGTGTTCCACCTGGTGTTCTTTGTGTGGAAGAAGGACTACCCACACTCTTGCCAGTCACCAAGATCTTGTGGCTGGGAAGGAGTTCACTGCTGCTCCTGTTTACCCACTGAGGTCCTCTACTTGAGGGGAAACTCATCACACTGTCAAAAGCCTGCTGAGGTCCTCTGTGTGGGTGAGAGGTTGCTGAGGCTCCTACCAGCCCAGATTCTGCAAGTGAAGAAAAGGATTGCTAATTGTCTGTGGGCTACTGTGGTCTTTTGGTTGGTGGGGGGAGGGTGTCTGATGATTCCACTAGTCTCTGAGGTTGTGAAGCAAGGAGGAGGGGAGACCAGCAATCCTGCTAGTCCCCTAGATCAGTGGGGTGAGGAGGAAGTGGGACTGATGATTCCACCAGCCTCTAAGACCATGGGGCAAGGAGGGTGAGGCTAATGATCCCATCAGCATCTAGGTCTGTGGGGCAAGGAGGAAGGGTGAGGCCGATGATCCTGCCAGCCCTAGGTCTGTGGGGTGAGGAGGTGGGGTGAGGTCAATGATCCTGCCAAGGAGAGTTGGAAGGCCTACGATCCCACCAGTCTCTAGGTCTGTGGGGTGAGGAGGGGGGCAAGGCTGACGATCCCACTGGCCCGTAGGTCTGTGGGGCAAGGAGGGGGTTGAGGCTGATGATCCTGCCAGCCCCATAGGTCTGTTGGGTAGCTATTTTAAAGATAACAAGAATATTATGGTAGCCATTGTTGATTTCCTGTTATCTGGTTTTGAAGTCCTGCAATGTATCCGATGTTTTAGTTGGATTAGTTTTATTTTATTTGATTTTATTATGTTTCATGGTATGGACAACTATTTTGAAGAAAACAAGAAACACTATGGTAGCCATTGTTGATTTCCTATTATCTTGTTTTGAAATCCTTTATCACTTTCATTGTTCTATTCTGATTGGCTTTATTCCTTTTTATTTTGTTTGATTTTATTCTCTTTAAAATAATAAAAGGATCAGCTGGACAATATCTAAGGTATATTTGGATTGGATGCATCAACTTTATAGATCATAAGTGTAAAACTGACATCATATCAAGTGTTTCAACCCATTCTGATGTCTGTCTCCATTAATTTCTCTTAACGGGATCATAATTTTCAGGTTAGTTTTTTTTTTTTTACATATACTTAATTTAATTCTAAAAATTTCATTTTTGATGCTATTGTATTTTTTCAATTTTAACTTCTAATTGCTTGCTAGTATATAGAATCTAGTTGATTTTGGAGGCTGACTTTTTCTCCTGTGACCTTGCTTAACTCACTAATTACTTTTAGTAGATTTTTTGAATTCCTTACTTTTATTTAACATTATTAGTTATATGACTACAGATAAAAAATAATTTTAGTTTTTTCTGGTCAGATTTTATGCTTTTCTTTCTTACTTTATTTTGTCATTTGTGGCCTCTGGTGCAAAGATGAATAAACATGGTATGAGTGGGTATTTTTACTTTTTTCCTGATCTTAGGGGAGATATATTTAATTTTTCAAATATCAAATATCATACTAGCCATATATTATTTATAGATAAACATTTGTAGTTGACAGGTAGTTTTATTGCTAGTATTTAGAACACTTAGGACATGACTAATTCTCAGAGGTGTCCTCCACAGGCAGCTGGCTTTTGAGTTTTGAATCTGTTGCAAGATCTTACCTATTCCATTTACTGGGTTTGAGAAGTTGCTGCTTTATTTGGTCCAGTCCCTGCTTCTTTGGCACTGGCAGTACTGTTTATGGCCCTTAGGCAATCTCAGTCTTGGCATACCAGGAAGAACAACTGACTAGAACAATTATATCACCTTGGCTAAACTAGTAGTAACAATAGCAACAGCATCAAACACAGCCCAGCAAATGACAAACTATGGTAACTATTAATTTGCCACCTTTAACCATATGAACTATATTTGTGGTTATGTAACTGGGGTTTTGCCAGTAGTCAGTGTGTGTTTGCAGGTTCGAGTAGTCTTCTCACACAGTGAGTCAGGGCTCAGGGAGAAAGTGACACTTGCCACTTCCTTCTTTGGTGTTGAGGTCTCTCTCTTCACTCTCCTCATGGGCTTTGGTTCTCAGTTCAGATCCTTGCTGGGACCTGGAGACCCACCTCCCTCCTTTTTCTTTTCCTCACATTATATTCCAGCATCTGGGCACCAAATCTTGGAAATGCTGCTTCTGTGCTGTTTTCCATGTTGCTATCTTCCCACTTTTGCAGTTGAAAATGTTGCTTTCTATTCTTAGTTAAGAATTTTCTTTCATCAGGGAATATTGAACATTGTGAAAAAATTTTTTCTGCATCTAATGAGATTATCATATGGATTTTTTTCAAGTCAGACATCATTGATTTCTTTTTTCTTTTCTTTTTGATTACTCAATTAACTTTGCAGTTCTTTTATAAAACGCATTACTTCTATCAGTGTCTGGCAAAATTAATCAGTGAAGCCATTGGGCCTAGAGCTTTTTGTAGGAGGATTTTTAAACTATAAATTCACTTTAATTAATATGAAGCTCTTTGACATCTATTTCTTCCTGAGTTTTTGTAGCTTGTGTCTTTCTATTTTGTGCAAGTTGGTAAACTTATTGGCATGAAGTTAGTAATATTTTCTTATTTTCATTTTAACACATACTGAGTAGTATTGTGCCCTATTTCATTCCTGATGTTAGTAATCTTTGTCTTTTTTATTGTTTTCATTAATCTAGAAGACATTTCTTGTTTATATTGGTATCTCCAAGCAATTAACATTTCATTTTATTTTTCTTTTGATTTCATCGAGTTTTGCTGCTTACTATTTACTCATTTGTGCTTATATAGTTTGAGTTTATTTTTTCTTGTTTTTTGAGTTTCAGGCACTGATTTGAAGACTTTCTTTTTAATATAAGCATGGAATGCTACAAGTTTACTTCTAGGCACTGCTTTAGCTGCATCTTGCAAAGGTTTTTTTTGTTTGTTTTTTAATGTTTCTGTTTTCTTTCAATGAAAAGATGAGTTTTTCAGCATCTTGTGTCTACCCTCCTTGTTAGATCACTTCTATCCCTTCCTACTCAGTTTGGGTCTAGATCATGGAGGGTTTGGGGGGCTCCTGATTCAGAAGCAAATAGATTTTGTTTTCTTAGAAATGCCTGAGATCTGGGGCATGAGCAGTTCTGAGTCTGTTCTCCAGCAGCAATCAGTCATGACCTATGCCTCCTCCTGGTTGACTGTGTGTGGGCTTCATAAAAAACCTCTATGCTTGCTCTAGTATTAAACCTTGGCAGTCTCTTCTTGTTCATGCCTCCAGGAAAAGCTGTTTCAGGTTTCCCATCCTCATGAGCACTCACTAGAAACCCAGGGGGAAATGACAGCAAGTGAGTTCAGATGTCCACTGTGATTGGAGTTCTAAGGCTGCCACACTATTTCACTTTGCTTGTCAATGTTTGTTATGATTTCAGTTGTTTTCTACTTAACTATATATATGGTAGTTGCTGTCTCTTCCTGCCTTCATGACTCATGTCTTCTCAAAGAACTTGCTACTCTTTGAAGGTCAAACTGCTTGGCTATCTTATGAAGTGAGCTCTTCAATGGTCTAAGAAAATTATCATTTTGTAGATTATCCCCCCACCCCTTTTTAACAGGAAAAAGCTTGAATTCGATCTTAAGAGAAAATGGTAAGGGACTTGAGTTTGCAGAACAGACAAAGGTCAGGCAATTAAGAAGGAAAGTAAATTGTATAACTGAGTAGCTGGAAGTTACACATTCACCAGCACTGATGAGGGGGATTAGGAGCTTCTAGGAGTCCAGCTTTCAAGAGTTAGCTGAAGTGAGCTGGGACCTGCTTGGTCATTACCTCATCTTGGTTTTATAGTTCTGCAGTCCTCATAACATGAGGTGCAGTTCCATTTCTATGAAATGATTGTCTCTGTGTTGTTTCAGTCATGTAGAGCTCAGATTCCCTGGAATCCAGGTGATCACAGACTTAATGGCTGGAGACTTCTGGCCATAATTGAATGTCCTTCTAATCCTTATCTTGGTGTCCTCAGTTGGAGTTGCAGGGCCCTTTTAGAGGAGTCCCATCATGTCTTGACTTCCAGCTGACCTTGGAGGAAAGAGCCTAAATATTATCTGTTCTCTTAGCCATTTTATCTTTCTTAGCTCTTGAACATCTAGAAGCTAGTTACATCAATCTTGAGGTGGGAGCAATAGGTCCTAACTTTAAGTACTGTAATTTCCTCTGGATACTGGAAATTGGTGTCATATCATCTCTGTCTTATACTGGATGGCTTATCATCTTAAAACACTGCTCGGATTGTCTCTCAGAAATCATATTCTTTTGGGGCAAATTTAGAATCCTCTAGCAAGCTTTATAGCACTGTCCACAGTGTCCAGTATTGTGAGCCCTCAGTCAATTTCAGGACCTGAGAGAATCCCTTAACAGGTTGAAATATCTCTGTGACTGCCAAAAAGCTGTCACTGTCTAGCATGGGTCACTGCTTTTAGTAATAATGAAAATTAAAACTACAGCAAAAAAAAAATTACAGGAAAAAGATTTCATTATAAAGTAAGAGAAAAATGGTGAGAAACTTTAGTTTGAGGAGTTAACAAAGATCAGGCTGTCCCTGAACAAAGGAGAGTGGGAAAAATAGGGAAGGACTACAGCTTGTGTAGCTGGGGGGGGGTGCAGTGTACTGTGGTGAAAGGGATCGGACGGGCCCTTATTTTGCTTTTTCTCTCAGTTTAGTGTACAAACAATATTTTTTTGTGATTTTATGTATCCTAAGCAGAAGTTAGGTTTTATGTATCTCCAGAATCTTGTTTTGGAGATTCATTCATGTTAATGCTGGTGAACATATCTATTTTTTACTGTAAGTTATCTCATTATAAGCCTATGTAAATTCATTTCCATCCTCCTATTGGTGAACATTTCAGCTTTCTTTTTCTCCCATTTTATTTATTTCTGGATTTGGTTTGTAGTTACTTTGAATAAGGTGCATTATTGTTAAGATTAACTTGTAATTTTCTTATACTTTCCTTGCCCTTTGTTTCAAAGTTAAATTGGCTCATTGAATTGATTGGAGAGTTTTTTTTCTCCTCAATTTTTCTTCTTTCTGGAAAAGATTGCAAGAAGGAATTATCTAATCTTTGAAAATTTTGTTGATCATCCCTACTCCAATACCTGTTATTATTTTTGTAGAAATATATTAATTTTCTCATTTAAAAACAAGTATCTTTGAAACAGCTACATATTTATAAGAGAGTAATAAAAGGGGAAATCCTCACTCTTACCCTTGCCTCTCCTCAAAATTTGACACTGGTAGAATACTTTGAGTTTATTCAGATTTCCTTAGTTATATATGCACTAAGGCATGCATGTGTGTGTGTGTGTGTGTGTGTGTGTGTGTGTGTGTTCGGTGAAGTTTTACCATATGTACAACTCTGTGTAATCACCATAATTATGATCCTAAAATATACCATTGCTACAAGGCTCCTGTGTTACTCTTGTGTCACCACACCTATCCCTTCTTCCCATCCCTAGCTCCTGATAGTCATTGATCTATTCTCAATCCCTGTTATTTCATGAATCTCACCCAAGTGAAATCAACTGTATGTATCTTTTTGAGATTTACTTTTTCACTGAGGATAATTTTCTTGATGTTAACTCAAGTTCTGTTATCAGTAGTTTACTCCTTTCACTCCTTTTACTACTGAATAGTAGTTCATGGTATGGATGTACCATGGTTTGCTTAATGATTGACCTGCTAAAGAATGTTTAGGTAGTTTTCAGTTTGGGGCTATAGTGAAAAAAGCTGCTATGAACATTTGTGCACAATTTTATGCATGAAATAAGCCTTTAATTCATTGATATGAATATGTGGGAAGATTTGAAATTTCTGATTTTAAGTCTTGAATGGTTATAGACTTATTCTTAATGTTTATTTCTTCTTGAGTTTGCTTTGGTACATTAGTATCTTTCTCAGAATTTGTTAATTCTTTTTAGTTTTTCATATTAACGTAGAGCTCATAGTACTCACCTATCACCTTTTCAATCACTGCTGTTTCTGTATTTATATCTACTTTTTCAATTAATATGTTTTATTCTCTTTTGCTGAGTTTCATTAGAGGATTTTAAAGAACCAGTTCTTGGCTTTATTTCGCTTTCAGATTATTTCTCTGTGTGAGTTATATGTCAGACTTACCAGCTTTTTGGAAATAAAACACTCCACCGTTCCTTTAAAATTTGTCCAGTGAAAGAAACTTTTACACTGCCCCTGGGTTGAGACTTAGAGGTTACCTATGGAAAATTCAAGCTTGGAGATCTTTGTAGGCTTTGTGGGGGGATCTTGAGTGTCTTCTTCAGCTGATGGCATCTCAGTGCTGTGACAGGAATTGCTCCTCCATTACTGGAAGATGCAGTCTTTGTTTTCACAGGTTTTTCTGCTGCTGCTGCTGCAGGTCCTCCACGGCTCCAGCTCCCTTTGCCCTCCCAGGTTCTCCTCTCCCATCTGTCTGCCATTTTCTGGGCCGTGGCCTACCCTCAGAGTCACATTTATTTATTTTTTTTTTAGCCAATTAAGTTGAAGGCTTAGCTCATGAATTTTCAGTCTTTAATGTTTTATAGTTTGGTTGTCAGGAAATTAAGGGAAATTTATTTACTAATTGTAATAATGAACAAATTTCAGGTATCTGGTTTCCTTTTTTGCTCCTGCCCTTTATAATTGGATTTTATTTCTAATTTTACTCTTTTACTATACGTTTATTACGTTTTCTATCAGGGTAAATGACAAGTTTATTTTTAAACATTTATATTATTTGTGCATATTTGCATTATAGAATGATTACGTTTATCATGGGCAGTTGATAAATATATGTAACACAGCATAATTTTTTTAAAGAGAGGTTTATTTTGCCACACTGTTTGAGAGGGTTCAATCTACAGTCAGTTGGCGCTAAAGCAGAAACAACATGGTGTAAAGTCCTAGTGGGGAAAAGATGCTCAATCAATGGCAGCCAGAAGGAGAGGAAGAATGGGAGGAAGGATGGGGAGGAGGGAAGGGAGGTGAACGGAGGTAGGAGAGAGGGGAAGGGGGAGGAGGAGAAGGGGGCCCTCTAACAGCATGCCCTCAGTGATCCACACCCTCCAACTGGGTCCCACCTCCTAACAGCACATTCAACTATGAACTCATCAATGAGTATAGTGCCCCTGTGACCCCATCACACTCCCCAACATGTGACACTTTGGGGTAATTTTAGATCTAAACCATTATACTTAATTTTGTAAGTGATCTTACAAAATTTTAAGTATAAATCTCCATGTCTTCCCTTTTCTAAGTTTCTACATGTATAGGCAATACAAATAGGGGAGGCTGGACTTAATGTGATTGAAACAAAAACAATTAAGGTAAGGGCTAAGCTGGCTAGAGCTCCCCCTGCTGGGTTGGAATGAGAAGTGAAAGTTGAACTATAGCAGTAAGATGTGGAGTCCCCTTTGGTTTTCCTTGGGAATAAAGAGCTGTGCATACCTGGGGGTGGAGAAACCTGGTTTCTGGGGTAGAGCTGGCAGGTGTCCCTCGGGGTCCCACTGTGCCACAACTCTTTGTTACAACACTGTGTTATGACAGCTCAACAATTGGCAAGAAGACGGGTGGAGAATGGGAGGCAGATGGAAGGTTTTCCAAGGGCTGCTTGGAAAATTAGCCTGGGACAAAGATCCAACTGGCTTGAATTGTTTATTGGCTTGTATGCAAGTCTAGATGGGAATATTTGGTGTGTTTTTTTTTTTCAAGAAAGGAGAAGGCCCTTCTGAATGTGTGGTGAGACTAAACACTACTAAAAACTGGGAGGAGGAGGAGGCTAGAAGAGAATAGCTTCTAAGGCTGTCAATACCTCAGCTTCCTGTGACATTTATTTTTCTATTAATTTTGGCATTTATATTGCTGTGCTAGATCAGTTAGCCTCTCATAATGCATAGTCCATTGACCTTATCACTTAACTATCCTATAGCGCCATGGATCACCACAGAGAGACTGTGAAAGAAACATTTATAATTTTGAATTACTCAAGCCCTGAGTGGGGGAAACATTAAAAGGCTTAGTGCAGCTACTCAGCAGCACATTAGATGATGGAACATTTAGGAAGCCTTCCTTTTTCTCATCACTCTTGAATTTTGACAGCCCAGTTGCTATAGTTTAGATCTTAAATGTCCCCAACGGCCCATCTTGAAGGCTTGGTCCCCAGCTTGTGGTGCTGTTGGGAGGTGGTGAAACCTTTAGAAGACAGGACATACTGGAAGGACGTCAAGTCACTGGGTCATGCCTTTGAAAGAGATATTAGGACCCCAGCCTCCCTTCTTTCTCTGTTTTTTGGTCACAATACACAATCAGCATGCTCTCACCATGATATATTGTGCTATCACAGGCCAAAGCAGTGGGGCCAAGTGACCACAGACTAAAACTTCTGGAACTGTGAGCCAAAATAAACCTTTTTTCTTTTAAGTTATCTTAGCTATTTTGTCACAGTAACAAAAAGTTGACTAATACACCACTATAGTAAGGGAAGGAACAGAATCCAGCCTGCATAGCACTGGTCCATGTATTCCAAATGACTTGAGAAGGGCAATCACAAAATCTCAGAACTGGAAGGGTCATTAGACATCATAGTTGGGTGCAGGCAACAGAAATAGACCATGGATGACTCAGCAAAAGAGTAATTATCTAGAAGTCCATAAGGGGAGGTTCCTAAAGTTAATGGAAGACTAGAAAACAAGACCTGGGAATACTAAGAAACCCAGGTTCTCCAGAGAGCTTGGAAGTAGGGGTTGCGGTAGCACTGTCTGAGAAGCAATGGACTCTGTCTGATGAATGGCTTAGCCATCTTCTGTCTTTCAAGACTTGGTCTTGGGAGAAAGGATCCATTTAGATAAAAAAAAAATTATGGATTCTTTGGCCACTGTAATGGCAGGTGGGCAACTGGAATTACTTTTCCATCAGCACTCAAGTGGAAATCTCCCTAAAATCAGGATGCTTTTGAGGAGGAAAATGACCTCTGCCCCAGAAAAACATTTATTGCTAGTAAAGAAATTGTGGCCAGGATAATGACACAGCTTGAGTTTATAAACTAGTGAGAGTCAACCAGAGATGAGGACTGAGTTTCCTAGCCTCTCAGTGTTTGTTTCAGCACCAGATGGCTTTGAACCTTGTGTAGTAGCAAGAGTTTGACCTGGGTGTGTTGACCAGTCCAGATGAACGGATTTGGGGAGTTTGAGAAGCACTTCATTAGACTCAGCTAATTAAAGAGTAAACACTGATGCTTCTAAAACAAATTCCTTCCTCTGTTTTCTACAGCAATGTCACCCCTATATGTCTGGAGAAATCACCAGTTAGAGGGAAAAATTACAGTGAAGAGCAGGACTTAGCACAGGAGCTCCAGGGTATTTCAAGAATGCTGTTCATACATTCTAAGGAATAGGATTTCAGTCAGATAGTGAAATTTCCTTGGTGATGCATGCATCTGGTTCTAATTAACTTAAGTTCAATAAAAGCACAGGTGGTCAAGGATGCTGGGTCAGTAATCAGATCTGCTGAAAAGGATGCAACCTCAGACTGAGCAATGGTGAGACAGAATTCACCAAGAGCCCAGAACCACATTACCTCTGGCCAGGGCATTTAAGAAGCAGGAAGCTCAAAGAGGAGTGAACAGGTTCATCTCTCATTGAGGAGCTTGTGGGCTGCCACACAAACACTAACACACATGCCTTTGAGAAACCACAAGGGTGGACTCCTTTAAGCTAAGACTATGGCTGAGAAGATTTGGTTTAGGACAGGAAAAGCAAATGAATGGGCAAAATCTGGTGCATTTTTTTTGAGAACCCGTGTAAGTAGCAGGATGTAGTTTGGAAGGGTACCGATTTGCTGAGTGAAGGTATCTGGAAGGTAAGCATATTGGCTCTGTGACCACTTCTGCCTGTTCTCGAGGCAGGCAAGGCTGCACACCTGAACTGCTTCACAATATTGTGCTATAGCTAAACAAATGCTGTTATGAAAAACAAAACTACCCAAACAAAAAAATTTTTAAAAACCTGGCAAATAGCCAGCTCATACTGAGACCTGAAACTTGAACTACATTTCAGTTTTGATACTTAGAGAAATTAGTGATTGGGCTATAAGCAAAACACACCCATTTTCATCAGAATTCATAAGCTTAATTGCAGTGAAACTGAAAGCTAATAATTTCTATGTACTGTTTTATCCTTAAGAGGCTAGTTACCATGGAAATCTCACTTTCCCTTTTCTCTTCTTAGAGCGTATTTATACAGAAAAGGAAGAGGAATATAAATACGACAGAAAGATTAAACAAGACAAGGCACAATTTGCTACAAATATTTTACATTTATTATAAGAATACAAAAAAAGGTTCTGCAGACTCATGAGTGGTGACTGGTCTATTGGAAAAGGAGGCTATTCCAAAGATGGTCTAAGTTTACAAAAATGATGAAATCATATTTTAAAAATGGGGAAAGCAATTAAACATACTACAATATTAGCCAAAATTCAAAGTGTAATTCTTCTGAGTGTAAAAACTAATAAATAAAATGTTAAATACAGGTCTCACTTAAAAATTGATAAAAGATAGATACCTGCTTCACATATGTAGCTTTCATTTTCAGACTTGTTTACAAAGCCAGATAAACTCAGATGATGTTTGTGTGTTCCACACTTGAACTTTCCAGAAGCACCCAATTTTCCAGTGTTTCTTTTATCCACTTAACAAATATATTATTTTAAAACAACAAAAAAAGATCAAAGGTGCTTTAACATGACATTAAATGACCACACATTGGCACTAAAAGAAAACTCTGTTGGTCACAAGGCTGCTTTGCTCACATGCTGCCTGCAGATGGGAAATACCCGGAAACAGGGGCTGAGGGCAGGCCCCCACTCCCTCCTCATCACCCTAAGTTCATCTTCTAGGACAGGGAGAGACAGAAATTGGAAAAGTTGTATTTCATGGCCTCCTGCTGTGGGCCTGTACCAGGAAAATGGCTGTGCCTTCCCAGTCACATAGGCACCATTGGGATGTCTCGACTTTGCTTTCAGTCTGCCAAGGGCCCTAAACAACTTCGAGCTGTTCACAGAACTTGGGCCACTTCGTTTTCTTCTCTTGTATTTATCTGACTTTGCTTTTTTCAACTATACGTAATCATAAAGAAATGACTTGAGAGACTTCCAGTATTTTAGGGCCCTTACCAGAAGCCAGACCAAACCACACCAAAAAATACAAATGGTAACATGAAGTCAGCAGAATATGCACCACTAACTCCACTTTACTCGGCTGCTCAGTTAGGCTGTCTAAATTGTTATGTTTAGACATAAACATAAAAGCTACAGGTGTCTTACTAAAGAGGCCATTTCTTATGAGAAATCTCAATGGTTTATGAAGGAGAATAAGTGATAGAAATGGCCCATTGGTTCTATGCTCCTGTCATTATTCCACATTGACAGGATGAAATTGGATAGCTAACATGTTGTTTAGCAAAGTGAAATGTTCAAGTGAACACAGAATAACAGGAGATTTTCTTCTTTGGCCATTTTAGTTATGAGAACCAAGTTTCCCTTTATCTTTGATTTTTATTTGATTCTCAGAATCTATATCTAGGATTGAATTTAGACTTTAACTATAAAATATTCTTGAGGGAAATGCAGTGAATCTTATGGATTCAACCTTTTTGAAACTAGACAAAACTAGTGAATTCCTTTGGAATGTGTATCTATTCTGTAAGTTGCAGATGTGAAAGGTCTAGAATCTAAGGTGGAATTATGACAGATCACTGTTGTTGGGATGAGATCTTTGGAGGAATCAGTCTTCTGTGACTGAAGGAGAGCGATTCTGACTGGCAGGGATGGGGCCCCCCAGCATCCAACAGTCTAAATCCAAAACCCGGTGTACTTTGGGTTAGGAGAAAATATTCATAGATATGCCAACTATGGTTCTGGGCACCTTGCCCTCCATGTTTCTTCTATATACTAGCCTGGAATTTCTTAAGAGCAGGAAGGCAAATCTATTTCTACAAAAGTTAAGTAATTTGTAAGAGGAAAATTCCTATATAAGAAGATGTCTGACTTTTTTTTTCCCCTTCAGGATTTACAAAAACATCATGGATTGGTGATCTGGCAAAGACTGCCAGGATGATTTTTTCACATAGAATATAGATTCCAAATTCCCTCTCAGACTCTTAAGATTTTGAATCCAGAGCATTTAGACATCTGGGCCTCAGCTGGAGGTGGAGGATGAAGGTTTTTGCCCTATGAAGATTGTTCAGACAACTCAAATGAGACCTCGAGGTCATATTATTTGACAAGAGCTACATGAAGAAAATACTAGTGAGTTTGGAATCAAGTAATTTTTTTCATATTCAGATTTTTATTGCTCCAATGAGGTGTGGGGATTTCTTCCTTATTGCCATTTTATATCTATCCTGTCTGACGCAGCCCATTGGTATCTGACCAGTGCTTTTAAAATACAGTCTGATGTCCTATGCCTGGGTGAATTGCTTAAGTGGTTAGAGTTTCCGCAGGGGCATTTTAACTGACATAAAGGAAAAAGTGGTGTTTCTGCTGTCTGCTTTGATGGTTATGGTTTAAAATCTGGCTTCTTACTGTTATTTGAGAATCTGCTTTGGCTGGCATTTAGAAGGCCCTTATTCTAGTACTAAAAGCATTCCCTACAAATAGGTAAAAAATGTGATGTTTGGTTTTTTAGGAAGGCACTGTTTTGGGGAACTGTAGAGCTGATGAAGTATACAGTGGTGCTCTGGGGTCTTCACAGTATGGTCGATTGGCTTGTCTGAGACTTAAGATTTGTATTTGCTGTTTTTATTGAAGCTATGAACAATTATAAACACTGCACAAATGAAATACTTTCAGACATTTGCTTATAGGAAAGTGTGAAGGAAATAATAAAAACATTGGCATAATGAAATGCAAAAACTGAATATGTCCAAGGGATTAAGGTAATTAGTATTTCAGTACTGCCTTGGAGTGGGTAGAAAGTCACCTGATCGGTTTAACTGGTCAACAGGCTGCTTCCCCTGGACACATCTCCAGAGTAGTCTTGCATGTCTCACGCCTCTACTAACAATGTCATTCATGTAACAAATCTACTACTCACTCATCCTATCTCTGCAGCAAGGGCTACAACCAGATCTTTGTATGCTCAGCTGTGTAAAACAAGAAGGTGGTCACATACTGAGTGCACAAGCAACCTTGGTGAGTGGATGCCTGAGGGGTCCTGTAAGGCAGGGGCCCTGAGCTTAAGGAGAAGGAACTTCAGTTAAGGCTACTTATGATGTTATTCAATACAAGCTGCTGATAATGGTTTTTTTTTTAATTTGTTTAAAACAACAGGTCAGGAAACTGAAGATGAAGGAAGGAAATACTAACCAGAAGTAAAAAACAAATACCAGAAAAATGAGCTCTTCCAGTGTTCTGTGCACCTGACATGGATAAAAAAACTGAAGGAAAACATAAAATTCTTCTATCAGGGTCATTCCTATCACCTAAAACTTTATTACTTTGCAGAACACTTACATCTTGCTGGTCCCAATGATAATGTTTGGAAAGACAATTTAGAAATTTAGGACTGAATTTAGAATGAATCTCAAATATTTTCATTTGGAGTCCTTACAAGTCTGCTGGCAAGGAGCATAACTAAATGTGTTATATCACAGGATACACCAGTAATAAAATGAAAAACAAAAATTTTCACAGTTTTCTTGCAGTACTGGCCACCCTACACATAAGTGTACTGGTACTCAGCTACCATTTAACTGAGGAAGGGCTGCATCACCATCACTGCAACCTTACAGAAAAACAAAGCAAAGGCCACTCATGCAACAGCGGCTACTTACAGAGATGAGAGGGAGTATAAGGAAAATCAAACCGAAATCCCTTTGGGAAAGCATTGCAGAGAACTGAGAGGCATGTAATACTTAATAGCATGCATGAAGCTCCTCAAATGCCCTGCGAAGCAGCTCCCTTTAGTAAGCACTGCATGTTTTTGTGGGCAGGTTAGCCTTAGCATCATTCTGCATTGGTGCTTTGTTATGATCTTTCATCTCCTCTCATCCTTCCTCTGTCCTGTGTCTTACCTACCTATGCTGCCTTCTAATTGGCTGTAGGATGTCTCTAAGATTTCCCTCAAATGTAACGTCAATTAGGTATACTTAATTTGTATTTTCCTATTTCCCTGCTGAATTCTGTTTCATTAGAGTAGACCTCAACACGGTAAAGTCCCCCTGTGGGTAACTGTAGGAGGAACCTTTTGGTTAACAGTCAAAATGCGCAAAATGCGAAGTGGAACTTTTCACATAGAAGACTTTAGTCCACGTTAAGTTCACTCTAAACAAAGATTTCTAGTTAAGAATGAATAACCAGGTATCTTAGTTTACAAACTAGTAAATATAACTAATGCAAGTGTAAAGAGTTTGAAAAGTTTGAACATGTAAGTGGAGGCTGATGAGTAGAAATGTCACCCAGAGCAGCAGTATCTCTGAGCTGCTCCTGATGCAGGAACAGGGTTTTTGGTCAGCTCAGGAAAAGGGCCACACCTGCCTGCAGGTGACATTTTGCCTCTTTTGGTTCCAGTGATCTTATTTTCAGTAGGAAAGGATCTGGCCTCATGGCACTGATTTCCTCTGGCTTCAAAGTGACACTGTCCAAATCTTTGTTCTATTTTTATCTTTCCACCTTCTCTGTAGGCTGCCCCCTCTTGCTTAGAGTAACTAGTTCTTCCTTCTTGTGCCATGAGCAAGCTTGCCTCAGTATCTCACTAACACGCACACTGAGGCCCAGGTACATTCCCCTTGGGCCTCAGTGACTAAGGGCTTAACATAGCAGGACTTGTCTACTGTTGAACAATCTCAGTAAGAGGCAGCTAAATGCTTCTTAATGCCTACACTTCTAACAACTCAGAATTTAATCTCTGAGTCAGTATGAGGCAGTAGGATGGTTTTCAGAAGATACTACATGTTTAAAGTTGAATTACAGCTATGATATATAGTTTACACTTTCTGTATTACAGCATTTTTTAAATGAGAATTTTATGAGACTTTAAATTTGTACCAATAATCCCTTCAAGTAGGTAACTGTGATACAAGAAATCTTGACTTATTAAACCAGTTGTCTTCCTCTGTAAAATAAATATGTAGTTCTGAATTCTCTCAAATATAGTGTTCAGAGTTGACATGAAACTAATCAAGCCAGAGAAAAATAAATTAAAATATTTAATAAAACAATTCTGGTATGTGTAAGCAAATCAGTAATAGAAGAGGTAACATTTTATTTTAATGGTAAACTTTCATGCTAACTTAATAAAGTGAAAACATAAACTTATTTTCATATAAAATCTTTGATTCTATTTAAGATATTAATACATAAAGAAAACATGTCTTTTTCAATTTCTTCTCTTTGTTGTTATTTTTAGTTTGTAGAGCCATGTTTTATGTGAGGGTCCTGACCTCCAAACATGAAAGTCTTTTTATAACCCAGAACACTACTTGTAGGCAGCCAGTTCTGTTAGGAAACAGAAATGTCAGCAGTATGATAAAAGGAGTGTGTGTAAAAAGTAAGGCGTTGAGGCAAGCCCTTTTCAGAAGATACCAATTAATTTCACTTCAAGTGACACATGGCCACAAAACAGTATACAAAACAGAGTACCAGGTAACACTTCTGAAATATCTGAAGACTCACAAAAAATTATAAAGTGGTCCGACTGAGATAACTCTGAACAACACTGATGTACAATTCAGAGATATATTTGTACATTCCAAGTTTTGTTTTTCCTGCTACAAGTTCCTCAGTGTGTGGCACATTTTATAACTAAAGCATTTTGTTTTTGACACACCTTCACATCAGCATTATAAAGCCATATTTGAGTGGCACTAACCAAACTTCTTAAAATTGTATGATAAAACTGAAACAGACAGGAAAATCATGTTGTGACTTAAAATTAAAACTATTTCAATGACAAGGCATTTTGGTTTCTTTCCTAAATAACCCTATGGTAAAAAAACAACTGTGTAATGTGCTTACTGATACTTAATACAAGTAAGTTCCTGGGCTATACTGAACTGGTAGTAAATATTTCACCAACATTGTATTTATGAGAAAATGGTCAAATATGGATGAGAAACTTTATTACCCATGTCAAATTTGGGAGATAAGAGAGACAATTACATGAGAGATTTCACTGGGGACCTTCTAGCAGGATGGGCTGAAATACAGCCTCAGTTTCTGAAAATTTAAAAAGACCTGATATTGTTTTTTATTCCATTTCTTGGAGAAAAAAATATGTTGATGTTGGGAAGTTACCTTAGATTACATGGAATAAAAAATTGCTGATATAAAAAGTTATTTCCCTGAAAAAAATGATAAACTATCTAAGTATGTTTCATAAAGGCTCCTTGGTGAGTCAAGGTAGAAAAATGCAGGTGAAAGTCAGACTGCCTTAGCTCTCCCTGCCATTAATTCAAGGAATTATGAGTGGAGCTATGCCGTAGGCATACGCGCAACTCTGGGATAATCCATTAATAACACAAAGATTTGTGACTGGACTTAATTACATCCAGATTGGTGGCAATTTGGTTGGTTGCAATTGTTTTCTTACTAAACAAGTTACAGGATTTTGTGTAGTTCTGAAGCCTCCTTTCCCTACATCAATTGCAAATTCAAATTAGTATTTACATGTGTGCTTTTTGGGTATGGATTAGCCTCCTAAAGTACATAATTCCAATAATTATCAGTGACAGAAGGGATGAATAAATTATGCTTCAAGCATGACAAAATTAACACTAAAGATGGTTTGCATAAGCCTTTCTTAATGCATGTGCCTATATTAAATTTAATATTCTATAAAACTGATATGATCCCAAAAGACTCCAATGAGTTATTAATCTTGAACTGTACCACTGCTTGCTTTGGGACAAAGAATAAAATAGAATTTAAATGCTGCAGATGTCACGATGTTTTTGAAAAGCTTTTTTTAATTTAAGCACAGAGTTATGATGTGAATTGCAAATTCTAATAGCCTGGATGAGTGAAATATCAATGCCACATTCACTCTCTATACCTGAATGCAAGGATTAAGCTTCAGGTCTTGTTCACAAAATTAAAGCCCAAATCATCATTCTTTTTCTGTGCTCAGAGCTTAGTGCCAAGGCTGCTAAGTGATGAGACGTTTTCTTATCTTTTTAGCAAATAAAGAACATTACAAACAGATTCACCTGGAAATACTGAAAGGAGCAGAACTCTATTTTTACATTTGAAAGCTGGCACTTAATTCATGAGTCTGTGCTTTGATTTACTATGGTGTATGCCATCAAAATACTTCCACTTCTTTACAGTATTTGACCTAAGGGAGAACCATGCTGATTAAAAAGAAGTTGCTTTATATGTTGTAATATACTTTTGATGACAAGTTTATTATGTTTTCATTTTAGTCTGAATGCATTAATCAGCAAATGTGTACAAAATCTGCAAAGAGATTGAAATGAGAGACACAAGCCATTTTTCTCTTCGGTATCCCCATCTATACCCTTAGTAAGTGGTGTGAGTTCTGCACAATGATACTCACATGCAGCAAATACCTGGAGAAAGCAAAGGAATTTTCTGTCCCATAAGCTTTTCCAGTGAACACAGACAAATCCTCCCCAAGTGATGCTCATGTGGGTGCAAGCCCAAGCACTTAGAAAAGGCTTCCAGGCCACATTTACCCCTGAGCAAGACCACCTCCTACACATGCATTTGTCCTGAGAGGTAACTGTAAACGGTCATGGGGAACTCCTTGCATGCAACTAAGATGTAGCACAACAGAATCCTACTTTCAACTCTGTGTTACAGTTTATCCATATAAAGCATTTTAAGCGCTGTGCCTGCAGACCTGAGAGCTGTTGGTAAAGACTTCCAGGGAGCAGTGTAAGGGCAAGTGAAGGGGAAGTGGAAGCAGGAGGGCCATCCCCAGGTCTTGTTCTCATTAACCTTTACTTGACTTCTGAACCTTCTATTTCATAGGCTCCCGCCTTGCTCTTCAGGTGTGTGTGTGCTGATGCACACGAATGTGTTTATGAACAAGAGTCAGGAATGACAGCTCTGAAAACTGGTCCAAATGAAGGGAATTACATTCAAGGATACTTCCTCTAAGATGAAGATACTCAACTAGAAATACGTCATTGTTTCTGTGGACTTGTATACTGTAGTGTCTCTGAAAGAATTTTTTGTTGTTGTAGCCATTAAAAGGGATCCATGAAATCATGGAACATTCCTGCAGACCTTTTGGATGAATGCAGAAAACATAAAAGGGATAGGTAGATATGTATGTGTTTACAAAGGAGCATGTCTGGTAAGAAGGCTGATTTTTATGTCTCTGTTCTCTACTTTGATGAGCACTCTAGCTGCCTTTTTTCTCCCAGATGGCCCTGCCGGTCACATCTGGTTTTTGCTGTCCAGCTCTCTGTAACATCTTTTAAAAGCAGTTGCCTAAACTCTAACCATGTGTTCTTTGGGGACACTGCATGCTTCATTTTCTAATGTTCAGATTGAAGAGGAAGAAAACAACAAGTTTAATAATGCAAGAGCAAGATGGCTCTTACTGGGCTTTTTTCTGGTAAAAAAAAAAAAAAAAGAAAGAAAAGAAAAACCTTGGGAGATCCAAGTAATTCCCAACACAAGATTAAAACAAGGTTATATTCAAAGGTGTGATCCCTTGGCAGAGTAGAAAGCCCTATGGTTGGAATGTATCCTGCAAACATACATTACCAATGCAGTTTATAGCACCAACTGAGTAGGTCTATGGCAAAGACAGCAGCTTGTGAACCGTGCCTGAAGTAAAAAACCTTTGGGAAACATCAGTGGCCCTACATGTTACAAAGATGGATTTTTTTTTATCTTTCACACATTTAGAGCCTGTGCTTTCTTATTTACAATGGCCTGAATTGGTGGGATTGTTCAGAAAGCCCTTGGTGGGACTATTTCTCGAATAAATTTGACTGACATATTTTAAAGTGGAACACATTTTTAAAAACCCCAGTTAATAAAAAAAATAACCTTAGAAGATGGTTGCAGATAATGTGGTATAAACTCATTGTTAAGGAGAACAACAGTATTATTCTGCTGGACAGAGTCCTGAAGGCAAGCTTGGCATGCTTCTGTGACTATGTGATTTTCCTCTTGATGCTATCGAGCTCTCTCAGAAGCTCATTGAACTTAGGGCGATTTTCAGGCTTATAATCCCAACACTTCATCATAATTTTAGCGATATCTTCTGGACAGTGCTGAGGGGCTGCCATCCGGTATCCTGAAGACCCAAGAGAATAACAGAGGCTTTAGAATGCAGATAAGCTGTAAATGTCTGCAGTTTATAAAATTTAGTGCCTTATGTTATAGGTATAATACAAAAAAAAATCAATTTCAAAGCTCAATTCTCTTTCCCATAGGTGATGTGGAATTTAGTATTAGAGCCATCACTTAGTTCGAAAAACATTCATTTGTCAGAAAGGCTGAAGTACGATATGCATATACAAATGAGTATTTTAGTTGCTATATTTGCTTCTAGAATTATAATTTGTGGGCAGTCTTAACAATTGTCTCTACAACATCTGTTTTTGAGGATAAAGAGAGATGAGGATTTTATAAACACTTGTTCAATAGTGAGGTGAAAATGAGTATGAGTCATATTCTTTTATAAGCGGCTGTCTGGCAGGGTCCCCGTCATGTGCTGGATGGTGTGTGCGTCTGGTTAGGAAGCGGGGTGTGTAGGAGAGGTAGGAAGGTAGTTAGAAAAGCATCGTTCTACACCCAGTTAATTCTACAACCATAACCCTGGTTCCCTTGGATACTAGCTAGGGCTTCACTGCTTTATCAAGAGCGATCTTTTGGCTGAACCTGTGGACTAATGAAACAGTGTGATCATTACCTATTTATTCCCATCTAGGATCTGGGAGCACACAGGGTTTCTTCAGAAGTGTTATTCCTGAAGACTAATTTCAGTAAGTGCTTATCTGGTTTGGAAGAAGGGTTTATTTGGTTTGGAAGAAGCAGAAAGAGGTTGAGGAACACTATCCTGTTGCCCTTGAAGACAGTGAGTGGCACGACACTGTGGCTATCCTGCTAGGCAGAGAAGAGATGCGAGAAAAGCCTGGCTCTCTCCATTTCCAGTGTGTTGTGATCCTCTAAAGTACTTGTCTTCACTGTATGTGGGGGACTTGTTAGACTGCAAAAAGTTTAACTTGTAAGGGGTGCTGTGTCTGGCCACTGCTCTTTCCTTTCCCCAGCAAAAACTGCCCAGCCTTGAGACAGGTCCTTGCCCAAACTGGTTTTTCTGTTTTTTCTCTTACACTGGTATTCTAAGTAAAGCTGTAGAGTTCTTGGCTTCAGGGCTACTTCTGCGATTCTCCCTAATGCTGAGCACGCTCAGCTGAGATATTAACTATGTAGGGCCCAGAGAGGCTAAATTTCATTTCTGAATAGTGATTCATTCTCTAGGCCAGCATGGCCGCAACACTGCAACAATTCTGTTGTTCTGCTGTAACAGCCACACCACCCAAGGGATTCAAAAGTAGACTGGATGCACTTCGCATCTCTGCTCTCCTTCTGAACTCTGACAGCACTGGTGGCATCTGATGCCCTGACAGTCTAGCCAGTGGATGCCCTGGGGCCTGCTGTGAACACTCACCACCCACATCTTTGCTCACCTCTCTCCACTTGCTCTCGCGCTTGCTGGTTTGTCATTCCAGGGTATGGACAGATCCCTAAGCTGAAGGTCTCCCAGAGGAAGATGCCAAAGCTCCACACGTCACTTTCAGAACTGTATCTCCCTGCAAGGGGAACAATAGCCGGAACTATGTGAGACATAGGGGACAAAGCAGTGACTGTTTCTGTTCATTACATGTTCACGCATTTATACATGGCCAAGGAAGCCAATGGCCAATGGCCCTATTCTCTTTACTGGTTTTAAATTTAGGACTAGAAATGTTACCAATTAAATGAACAATCATCAGGCTGTTGGTTTAATCAAACCAGCTATGAAATCACCCTCAATCCTACCAGAAGAATATTCAGCAAGCATACCACCTTACTTCCCTATGGTATCTGAATGAGATGAATGATTTATAGAGAAAACATTACAGAAAAAACAAAATTGTATAAACCAATGCCTAGAAGATTAAACAGATTGAAGTCCTGCAATTTTGTCTTCTGCCTGCATCATTTTCTTTCTACTAAAATTACAAACTTTAATAGGAAAGTTTCTTAACTTCAATTTTTTTTGCATTTCACTGTTTACAGATATTCTTACATGCTTAAAGGTCTCATTTTCTTCACTGATAGTTTCATTTATGGAAAATACATTTTTCTTTGTGCTTTGAATAGAGTAGAAATTAACATAGCTAGCTGATAAAAACAATTTCTTCAAATTACATGGTGTCTTGTTTTGTCAAAATATCTTGGTGCACCTGTTTTATTGAGCTATATGAGCTAAACTCTTAGAATTCATTGTTTTTGGTAGCCTTCAGGAGAAGCAGAGAGATAAAAATCAAGATGTCTTTTGGAGATGATGTGCTATCAAGGAGGGGTAGTAGAAAAGTCCTTTCCAGTCTCCAAGAGGAGGATTTCCAAAATTCTTCCAATACATTTCTGTTTTTATTTAATTGATGTACAGGACACACACCACTAAATTTCATCTGTAATCATAAAGTTTTCTTAAATGATTTCACTTTCTATGCTTCTTGTAGCTTCTTGCCTTAACTCTGACATTTCAGCATTTAAAAATGCCTGTCCTCTAAAAATGTCATGCTACTTTAACATAGAATAGCCTTTTTGTTTTCAAGAAAGTAGAATGAAAAGGAGAGTGTGTCTGTGCTGTGGTAACTGTTCTAAGTCTGCAATGTATTTACTGATGATCAGCTTTAGCTGTGTGAAGCAGCTCCCTTCTTAGTAGAGAGTAATTAAGGACATTCACTATGCTGCTTCATAGAAGATTAGTTTTCTTCATTGCATTATCAGTGCTTTTCATGTTTGGCATCCAATAATTTAATACTTTAGATGAAAGTCATTCAATGGCTACAAGTTAAGACTAATTTCTTTTTAAAGAAAGCTATCTAGAGTCAAATGTCCTATTTTGTAGATAATATCTAGGCAGAGATGAAGAAAGGAACATTATATGTAAATCAAAATCACACTCCAGAAGTGAAATTTATAACAACTCTAATTCTGACTTGTGAAGTTGACTTGGCTGAATAATTTTAGCAGGCCAAGACAAGTCATAATGTAGAGTATAGGATTTTGTGGCTCTTTTCTCTCTTGTTTCACTCCCATAATAATCTTGTAGAGAAAACGTGTTATCATCATCATCTTACAAGTTAAGAGAGGCAGAGAGTGTGGAGATGATTTCCCAAGGTCTGCAACTAAGGACATACCTGATTCTGGACTGTCAACTAAAATCCTGCCTTCCTTGCATTTCAGTATATAACTGTTATATTCCACTACTTAAATTAGTACAGTGGTTCAAACAACCAGGTTACAAGTGGAAAGATTTCAACAACTGACAAATACAATTTTATTTCTTAGGTGGAGATGAGAATATTTGACCCTGACAAACAAGAGCACCACTGGAGAAAGCTGTGATTGAAGATGCTAGTGACACTTGTCAGTCTGCTTCCATTCTGAATTTAAAAAGCAATTGTTGGGAAAATATACACAAATAAGCATTTGAGAAATCTTTGAAAACAAGATGAATATGGTAGGAATATTTGCCTCTAGGAAGGAAAATTATGTGTCTAGAGCTGGGGGTACATTGTAGGCTTTTTAGGATTGCCTGATTTTCTTAAGTATATGTATGATTTTTTCAAAAATTAACAACAATTAACCAAATGAAGTTTATTCTATAGCCCTAATCCAAAGTGTAGAGCGGCTCCTTGGATGGGAGGCTTTTCCCATCAGCCCTAAAACCACACTTCACGGGAGATCTGGGCAGTATTTGAACAGCTGGCGCTAAGAGTAGAGAAAAAAATCAGTGGGGAAGAAAAGGTTCTTGGAAATGAGGTTAGATGTGTCCATCAAACATGAAAGGAGTATACTAAGAAATAGGACTCTCAAAGATATTATTTTTTCTTGTTTAAAAAAATATAAGGATGTAGATCCAATCTATAGTATGTTAATCTTTGTGAGAACTAACACCATTTCTCAGGGTGCCCTATGGCTCGTAGACTCTTTCAAGAATTTCTCCATTGGATTGTATAATAAATACTACAAATTCTTTCATCATTTGCCTCTTTTTCATCTGAATTACTTTGCACCTTATAAAATTAGTATTAAACACGGCTAAACAATGTCTCTTTGTCAATCAAAAACTTCATCCTTGTTCTTATTAAAAAGCATTTAGGTCTGACTGTTAGAGACATCTGAAATTAGAACTTTAATTTGTAAATACTTTAGCCAGGTTGAGTTAAACTATAATATATTATGGTCAAGAGATAAAACTGCTTTAAAATAGCAAAAGGATTTTTCTACCTGTACAAGGTAGTGAAACCTGGTTAACAAATTCCAGAGAGCTGTATTTTACTGGTAAATTTTTAGGGATTCTCTCAAGTCCATGTACAGCTTCCTTTGCTTTTAAAAATGTTTTGTAGGTGCTGACCTGGAGGAGGACCACCATGGCCACCCAGCTCAGACCACCAAGTCATGCCTGTACCCCCCATGCTCTTCCCCTGTGCCAGCCCAGAGAACTGCCACACCCGCCTGGCTCGGTCCCCTGCCCTCGGGTACCCTCCCCATCTCTTACACTGAGCCCTGCTGGAATGTTTGTCCCACTCTTCCTCCCAGAACCTTGAACTGCAGTGGATTGGCTGTTATGGTTTAATGGGAGTCTCGGTGGCCCTTCACCCAGGTGGAAGACCTTGGCAGGTTCTGGTCACTATGTACCGAACAATTGGATGGACATCAACCACACAGTAGGACCACAGGAGACACACTGCTGACAGTTGTCACTATTGGGATTGATATTGGCCCAGAGGGTGAAAATGACAAAATGGGGGAAGTCCAAAGATGGCGGACCGGTAGGTAGCAGGAGAGGGACCCTCTCTGAGAGAGACAGCTCAAATGCCAGAATAGAACACCCTGGAGAGACCCAAACAGAGAGAGATGGACTCTCTCAACCCAGGAAGAAACTAAAGTGCAAAAAACCACTCGAATATGAGGTCCTGGGGCTACCATTTGAGAAGCTAAGATGAGCGAGCACAGCGCCCTCCTCGAGCTGCCTGAATCCCTACCGCAGACCTGACCAAGTGAAGTGACTGGCTTGAGCCGCCGGAGCATAGAGCTGAACAGCTCTGTGTGGCTCGCCTGGACCTGCGCTGCACACGACCCACCCAGAGGCACCGTGAATTCGCACTCCAGCTGCACTGAAGTCGGAGGTCGGGGAGCCCAGCAGTTTTCGGGGACCCGCATCAACATGCAGTGAGTGATGGAAATAAGACCCTCCCACAGGAAAGGGGAAACCGACTAGACAACATGTTGGATTTGGGCAGGACAGCCCTAACTCCATAAGGAAGTGGCTTCAGTTGGTTGCTCTCCTTGTGGAGCGGATTGGTGGAATCTGCTTGCACTAGGCCGTGCCCTAGGCAGGGACCCAGTGAGTCGCTACAAATTAATTCCCTGAGATTGGGACACACTGACGCAGTGAAGGCCTGCAAAAGTTCACTGGCCTGGAGGGGAGGAGCCAGCGCACACTGCCCTTGGGTGCACTCAAATCTCTGATAACCTATTGAAGAGGGCAAATGCTCCTAGCCTGCGCCCTCTAGAGGAGCCTTAACTAACAAGAAAAGGGTCTGGGAATTACACTGTACACTTATATGGAAGGAACCAAAAACATGACGAAAGGGAGAAATAAGAAAAAAACTGCAGCCGCCAACCTGAGAACATTGATCCAGGAGAGGTAAATACAAAACAGATTGAAGGCAGCAAAAATGCAACATCAAACACAGCGTTAGCGGACATAAAGAGATATCTTCAGGACCTCGTAAGCGGGACCAAAACTGAAATATTAATTCAAGTTAAAAAAGAGATAAGTAGATTAAAAAAAGAAAGGATGGGCACCTCTCAAGAGGATACAGACAGAAGAATGGAGGAACACAAAGGAGAGAAAAATTTAATGAAGAATACAGAAAAAATCTAGAATTCATGAAGCAGATTCAAAGAGATTATCAGGAAACTAAAGACTCCATAGAAAGCTGGCAAAACTGCTTGAAAGAAACCAAAGATAGACTATCAAAAATTGAACATAGGCTTGAAATGTGTGATCATGAAAGGGAAGATCTCTTAAAAATAACAAGGGAGCAGGCAGTAAAGATACAAAGACTGGAAAATGACAAGAGGATCTATAGCTTAAGAATAAAGCATGTGAATGAAGAAGCAGGAATCAAACCAGAGGAATTACAAAGGCTATTCACAGCAATTATTAAGGAAAATTTCCCAAGCATAGAAAAAAGAAATGATATGCAGAAGTATGAAGCATACAGAAGTCCAGCCACCCATAACCAAAACAGAGCTACACCCAGACACATAATAATCAAGATCCCAGAAATTCAATATAAGAACAGAATATTAAAAGCCATCAGAGAAAAGAAACAGATCACCTATAAAGGAAAACCGATCAAAATCAAAGCAGACTTCTCGACACAGACCATCAGGTCAAGAAGAGCTTGGAGTGAAGTACTTCAAGCACTGAAGGAGAACAACCTTCCAGCCCAGATTGATGTGTCCTGCAAAACTC
Organism: Dolichotis patagonum; assembly: GCA_004027295.1. Classification (NCBI taxonomy): domain Eukaryota; kingdom Metazoa; phylum Chordata; class Mammalia; order Rodentia; family Caviidae; genus Dolichotis; species Dolichotis patagonum. The sequence continues at coordinate 55,397 of PVJX010004017.1, forward strand.
TCTCTAGAAATTAATGGAGAAAAAAGATGCTTCCATGACAAAGAGGAACTAGGAGAATTTTTGGCCACCAATCCAACCCTACAAAAAATACTGAAGGACATTCTAGGGAGAGAAAAAAAGAATACGAGCATTTCAGGAACAGTGGCAGAGAGGCTTCAGTGAACGGGGCAGACAGTGGAGTGGAAGAGAAAAATAGACAACCAATGGCAGAAAAACAGAATAGCAGAAATAAGGCAGAAAAGATTGGCTATAATCTCTAGTATAGATGGCCTTGAAATACTAACAGAAACACAGGCAGAGTAGATCAGGAGATAGGGTCCATTGAGATGTTCTATATAGGGAGGCAGTGGGACCCAAAACAAGCAGTTCACCCCATGGGAGTGAAAGGGGAGGAATTGTCTAAAAAAGGGAGGCAGAGAATATTGTTAATTGGCTAACTAGATTTAAAATTTACATTATTCTCACCACTCTGCTTGGGCGGATTATGTGCTGTTCAGTTTGTCTACTTACGCTAGACTTGAGGACATGGTCAGCTATCCCAAAAATAGAGGACATATCATGGTAATTATCCCTAATTTCCTATCAACTTAATCTGAAGCCCATTATAATTTATAGTGTCTTATTATGACTGATCTTATTTGAATCTGGTTTGTTAGACTGCTACTTTGTATTGACTGATTTTATTTAATTCTGTTACGATTGATAGCATCAAGTCTAAGAGTATAGGCAACTACACTGAAGATGACAAGATTCACTAAGATACCCACTCTGGTTTGATTATTACTTGCTTTTGAAGTCTTATTATCTTGCTTTGTTTTGTTTTTCCAATACAGAAATGATATATATGTAGAGACTCATGTATGTGTAGAGCTTATAAGCAGTTTACGAGAACCAACTATATAACTTATGTTGAAATGAACAACTACTTTGAAGAAAAAAAGACACTACAATACCCAGTGCTGATTCCATAATGTCATGATGTGAAATCCAGCAAAACTATCACTTTTTGTTCAAAGTGATTTTAGCTTGCTTTGTCTTGTTTAAGTTCAACACATATGAAGGTATGGACGGCTGTTTTGAGGAGAATGAGAGATACTATGACAGCCATTCTTGGCTTCCCTAATGTCTGGTTTCGAAGACCTGAAATGCCCTCCTCGTCCTGCTCAGATCAATTCCATACTAGGTTGTTTCATGTGAATTCCCTGTATGTGACAATATGGACAACTATTTGGAAGAAAACAAGAGTAAATATGATAGAGAGTGAATATCTCCGATTGTCTAGTTTTGAAATTTATGTCTCTTACATTGCTTTCTTGTGATCTGCTTTGTTCTGTTTTGTTGTGTTTAATTTCACCCTTTTGATATAATTGCATGTATATTTGAGTGGGTAAGATGGATGACCATATTGCTGTTTTTGTCAGATCATGGAGCAGAACTGTTAACAGTCTCACTGTTTTAATGTCTCCATGTTTTAACTTTGTAATTTGAACAACTGTTTCCAAGAAGTCAGTATGTAATTTGTCAAGTAATAATTTCTTAGGTTTTTTTGTGGTTGTTCTTTTCCTTGTTTCCTTGGAATTCTGTATTGTTGCTACCCTTTATTGTTTTGTTTTTTCTCTTTAAATAAAATTTTTTAAAAAAATGACAAAGTGAAAAAGCAAAATGCAGTCGCAAACATTTAGTCCATCAGGAGCCAGAACAGGCGACAGCAAAATAGAGGACTTTAAAAGTCATACACCAGAAATCTCTGAAAAGATAGCAAATGAAATAAAGAAACAAATTCATGAGGCTATAGAGGAAATCAAATTAGAAATCATTTCTCATGTAAAGGCAGAAATAACAACCTTAGTAAGCGAGTTGCTCAAAATAGCTAGAGAACAAATAGATTAAAAATAATACAGGAGCATGGGAAATTTATTGAAATTTTGAATGAACAATGTAGAAAATAAGCAGAATCCATGAAACAATTTCAAAGAGATGTCCAAGAAACAAAAAAATTCTATTGAAAGCTGGCAAAATCATTTAAATGAAGCTGAGGATAGAATTTCAGACACTGAGGACAGGATCACAGACAGCAATCATGAAAGGGTAGAACTTAGAAAAATAAGAATACAGCAGCTTCAAGATGATGCCAAGAGAAACAATACAAGACCAACAGGCATCAGTAAAGATGCAGGAATCAACACAAATGACATAGGTAAATTATTCACAGAAGTAATAGCAGAAAACTTCCCAAACATGGGGAAAAAATCTGATATGCAGATAAGTGGGCAAACAGAACACCAAATAGTTACAACCAACATAAATCTACATCCAGACATAACAATTATGATCCAAGATATACAGCATAAAAACAATACTAAAAGCTGTTAGAGAAAAGACACAACTCACCTATCAAGGAAAGCCCATTAGAATCATGGCAGACTTCTCAGCACAAACTCTCAGGTTAAGATGAGCTTGGAGTGAAGTATTTTAAGCTCTAAAAGAAACAACTTTCAACCCAGATTGATGCACACTGCAAAATTTTTTGTACTTCAAAACAAATCATCAACAGAGTGAAAAGAAAACCAACAGAATGGGAATTTTAGCCAGTAACCCCTCAGACAAAGGACTTATATCCAGAACATATAAAGAATTGAAAAACATCATTATTTGCAGATGACATGATAGAAGACCCCAAAAACTCTATTAAAAGACTACTAGAGGTAATAAACAAATCAGCACTGTAGCTGGATACAAAGTCAACACTCAAAAATCAGTGGCATTCCTATATGCAAACCAAAAACTCCCTGAGAGAGAAATTATAGAAATATTGCCTTTCACAATGGCATCTAAAAAAATGAAATACTTCAGAATCAACCTAACCAAGAATGTAAAAGACCGATATGCTGAAAATTATACTACTCTAAAAAAGGAGATTGGCGAGGATATTAGAAAATGGAAGGATAATTCCTTGCTCTTGGCTAGGAAAAACTAACATTGTGAAAATGGTCATACTCCTAAAAGTGCTATATAGATTTCATGCAATCTCAATCAAAATACCACTAACATACCTCACAGGTCTAGAGAAAATATTCCTAAAATTCATTTGGAAACAGAAGAAACCTAGAATAACAAAGACGATTCTGGGAAACAAAGGCAAGACTGGAGGCATTTCAATTCCTGACTTGAAACTATACTACAAAGCCACAGTAATAAAATCAGCATGGTACTGGCAAAGAAAAAGACCGGAGTATCAATGGAACAGATTAGAAGATGCGAACACTACTACAAAGACACTCAGCCACCTGATATTTGACAAAGGGGCTAAACATGTTCACTGGAAAAAAGACAGCCTCTTTAATAAATGGTCTTGGAAAAAAAACTGGCTTTCCACATGCCAAAGACTGAAAATAGACCCATGCCTATCACCATACACTATACTAAAGTAAAAATGTATCAATGATCTAAATATTAAAACATAAACACTAAATCTACTGGAGGACAAGGTAGGTAGAAATCTTGGAGACATAGGGGTAGGCAGAGAATTCATGAATAAAACGCAAAGTGCATGGGAAATACTTTAAAGAATCAACAACTGGGATCTCATATTACTAAAAAGTTTTTGCACTTCAAAAGAAATCACCAACAGAGTGCAAAGGAAAACCCACAGAATAGGAAAGAATTTTAGCCAACAATCCCTTAGACAAAGTACTTATATTCAGAACATACAAAGAATTGAAAAACCTAAAGCCCCCAAATTCAAAGACCCTCTCCATAAATGGGCATCTGAGATGAACACACAGTTCTCAGATGAGATATACAGATGGCAAATAAATACATGAAGAAATGTTCACCATCACTGGTCATTTGAGAAATGCAAATTAAAACAGCATTGAGATTTCATCTCACTCCAGAAAGAATGGCCACCATCAAGAAATCAAATGATAACAAATGTTGGCGAGGGTGTGGGGAAAAAGGAACACTGCTCCACCGTTGGTGGGAGTGTGGACTGGTACAACCACTGTGGAAATAAGTATGGAGATTCCTCAATAAACTAGGATTGGAAGTTCCATTCAATCCAGCTATTCTGCTGCTGGGTATTTTCCCAGAAAAATTGAAAACATCATGTCACAGTGATATATGTGCACCCATGTTCATAGCAGTACAATTTGTGATAGCTAAGTCTTAGAAACAACCAAAATACCCATCAACCGCAGAGTGGATGAAAAAGATGTGTTATTTTTATACAATGGAATACTATTCAGCTATAAAAAGGATGATCTTGAGGCCTTTATAGGTAAATGGAGGCAACTTGAGACTATCCTCATTAGTGAAATAAATAAGAATCATATTTATAAGTATCACATTGTCTCTCTAGTGTAAAAAATAATAAAAACTGACAGAGTAATAAGATCCAAAAAGTATAATAGATACTGTAAAAGTAAAGGGAAGGAAAGTGCCCTAAAGGATATAACAGTATGCATAGTGTTTAAGATAGATGACCATATTACTAAATTTCTGTTAGATCACTAAACAGAAGGGTTTGCACTGTCAGTGTCTGAGTCTCTAACCACTTTTTATGCTTTGATTTTGTAACTTTAACAACTGTTTTTAAGATGACAATATGTAATATATCAACTCAATTTTGTTAATTTTTAAAAATTCTGTATTATACCTTTTTTCTTTTTTCTATTTTTTCTTTTTTCTATTTTTTTTCTTTCTTTAAATAAAAAAATAAAAATTTAAAAAATGTTTTGTCATCTTTTATCCTGTGATTGTTCCTCTCAGCAATATAGCCCTAGAATAATAACCATACCACAAAAGAATCACTATGGAAATTAGCAGGACTGCCACTGTCTGCAGATTAGAATGGTACATTGATTTGGAGTCAGTAGGAAATGCTCAAAAGTCTCTTTTGATGGTACGGTGGAAGACAAGTACAGTGGAAGACAAAGGGTGAACTAGGATTGCTATGGTGTGTGAATCAGCCTTAACTACCTTCTAAACCAATTCCATTCAGAAGTCTTACCTAGAAAACATTTGGTGGTTCCTCAAAAAATATAAACTCACCATATGGGTCTGAATATATACTTAAAAATAATTGAATACAGGCACTCAGTGAACCATTGAACACCACGTAGCACTATTCACAATAGCCAGAATGTGAAAACTGCCCAAATACACACAAAATGGATGAATAAATAAACAAGCTGTGGTATATCCACAGAACGAAATCTTATTCAGTTTTACAAGGGAAAGAAGTACTGATAATGCTCATTATGAATGAGACTTGAAAGCAGTATGGTAAATGAAAGAAGCCAGACATATAAACAAAATCCACATATAGAATTCTATTTACATGAAACATCCAGAAGAGGTAAATCCACAAAAACAAAAAGCAGACTAATAGCTGTCAGTGGCTGGTGGGCAAATGAAGAGAAAATGTTTAACTGGGTAATTTGATTTTGGAATGCTGAAAAAAAAAAAAAAACAAGCTAGATGGAGATACTGGCTGCCCAACTTTGTGATTATCAAATGAATGAATGTCACTGAATTATTCACTTTAAATGGTTAATTTCATCCTTTGTGGATTTTACCTCGATTTCTAAATAGCTTTGGCTTTCATTTAAATTAAGGCATTTATAAATTCCTTGTAAGTTTACATGATGGTGTAATTTTTCATTTTTAGCCCACGAAGTATCATTTTTATATTTTATTCAAAACATATGCATCAACTCCTAGATTTATATGCTGTTTCTGGTAATGAAAGTGTAGTTTCTAATTTCATTTAAAGCACATTCTAGTCTTTTTCTTTTTTCTGAATTTGTGAGGTGCTACCCACCTCTGTGTTCCATGTCATCGTAACTACTGATAATGCAAGCTATACTTACTTCCACTTCGCAAAGACAAAGTTAAAGTTAAAAAAATTCCTGCTGTTTTAAAATTTAATTTCCAACTACTGCTTTCTTAAAGACTTATTATAAGTTCTAGAAACTGATAGACTAAGAAACTATGCTGATTTTGGAGTAAGAAACTAAGGAATCGATGACTTGATGTCCAACATCAAGGAGGAGTCCAACATTAGATGAGGTTATTGGATCAAGTATGACATTCAAAGAAATGGTACAGAGCTGCAGCAACACTTCCACTTATGTGGCATCTCTTAAAATAATCATTTTTGGATAAAAGAACCTCTCTAATCTATATCACACTTAAAAGTGCTTATGTCTACATTTTTCATCTAGCAATCCCACACAACAAAATTGGATCAATAATTTCAATGAATTAAGTTTGTGTTCACATCTAATACAAGGGATGAGCATTTATATATTATTTGTGTTCATCCTCCAATCTCACTTGGAGTCTAATGCTGTAATATTGCTTGTGAATGTTTTATGCTGATACAGTTCATTTTTACCACCAAAAAGGAAAAATCATCCATTCTTACCATAATTAAGAGCTTCGGGTGCTGTCCATTTAATAGGAATCTGCTTCAAGCCAGACGATGAATACACACCACCTTCCTCTTGACGAGACATTCCAAAGTCACTGATTTTCAGAACATTATTTTCACCTACTAGGCAGTTTCTTGCAGCAAGGTCCCTGGGTTATTATAAGACATAGAAAATACCTATTAAAACAAATTGAAAGTCGCTTTCACATTTATGACTTCCACACTTTGCATTTTTACATTTGCAATGTATTTATAATAAGGTTAAGAATTTCGCTTGTGATTTACCAGTCCTTCCCGTCTTCTCTGTCACAGGTAAATATCATCCACAAGAACATTAACATATGAAATAAGCCACAGGTAGTTTTCTAGGCATCACATGTATTTCCAGTTAAATAGAAAAACACTGATTCTAGAGTTAAGAGAGAAAAATCACAAAGACGCTAAGCAAGCTTGGCATTATTTGTCCTTTCATTGGCTTTTCTAGGTCAGCACTGTCTAACAGAAATTTCTGTGAGGACAGAATGTTCTCTACCTGCACTGCCCAAGAAGGTAGCAGTTAGTGCCTACTTGAACACTTGCAGTGTGTGAGAACCGAAACTTTATTGTATAATGGCATCTGGCTAACAGCTCCCGAGTAGCTCTTAACAGACCATCCCAAGCTGGAAAACAGCTGAGATGGCACAGGGGCTGGCAACTCTTTTTCTACTGCATTTGGTACAGGCGAAACCTTACATAAAGATCTGGCTGTTGCTACCATTTAACCTTCTCCTATTCTCCCCATCACTGAGCATATTGTAGCCCTACTGTCTCGAAATGCAGGGTAACTTCCCTAAATATGGCAGGATTGTTTCTCCCATTGGGCCTTTGACTTAACTGTTTCCTCTGCCTGTAAAGTTTTCCTCCTTTACTTCTGTATAGCTGACTCTTCTTCAAATACTCTGTCTTCAGAGAGCTCTCCGTTGACCTTGTCTGACAGGAAAAAGCACCAACTAATTCCCTACTCTAATTCTAGTGGGGAGGGCATTCAGGAATCAAATCATAGAAAAATATGTATATGATAGTGTATATTTACACATATTCACAGAGAAAATCATATATAGTGCTTAGTGTGGAAAAGAAAAAAGGTTGTATAAGGGAAAGTATATTTACAAAAGGGAATACCAGTGTAGAAGGGCTGATAGTGAGGTCTCTTTGTTAATATGATACAGAACCAAAGATCTGAAGTGAGGGTTGGATTTAGGGAGTGTGACAGCTAGCCAGTTGTCTCTTAATGTTCATTTCATTCACATTAGTAAAATAATTCCTATTTTAGCTGAAGTGCTGTGCTTTCCAGCCTTCCATAGTCTACACTCTGGCCAATGAAACATTAAGCTACCTAGAACTTCTAGCGAGTGTCTTTGAAAGGAAAAGGATGCATCATTGTCTCTTTTGCTAACCTGGATGTGGCAGGATGGAGGATGCGAGTGTACATCCTACACCAAGAGGAACATACTACTGTTGGAAGAGAAAGCAGGGGCCTGGTTCCTGTTAAACGGCTGAGTGTGTTCTGAACTGGATTATATTCTTGGATTATTGCTTTGGATTATTACTAGTTTTTTATGTGAGAAATTCCTAAATCACTAAAGTGTTTTTCATTTGTTAGATTTTTCTTTTCTAGCTCATGCATTTGTGTGCTTGGCACATCGAGTTTCAGATCTCCATTAAGTATTTAAATGGAGATGTTGAATAAAAATTTCGATACAGCAGTTTGGAGGTCAGAAGAGATATCTGTGAGTTGTAGCTTTTTAGATAATAGTAGAAGCTATAGGATTGGAAAAACGCTTTCACCTAGACAGTGTAGAAAGAATTTTAAAGGGGGATTGAAGGATTAGGCCCTAGAACAGTAAGGGTGTGGGTTGAGTGGGGAAGTGGTGGCTTGAAAGCTTAAGGGAGGGGAAATTTCTCAAGCAGAAATAATGATCAACTTTATTAATTACTACTGAGAAGGCAAGCATGAAGACTATGAACTGGTTAGTGGATTTAGCAACGCAGTATAATGATACATTGACAAGGGTAATTTCAGTGAAGTGATGAGTACAAAAGCATGATTGGAATGTGTATAAAGATAATGAGAAAAAAATCATAAATTTAGATATCTCTTCTGAGTACATGTTCTGTAAAGGGGTCAAGGAATTTTTTGGAGAGGCAACTAGAGAAGTATTCCATGTTAAAGGAATTTATTTTCCTAAGAGGAACTCTATATGTAATATGACAGAACAAAATCAATGCAGGAGGGGAAAGTGACAATTGCAGATGTGAAGCTCTTGAGAATCCAAGAACTGATAGGATCTATTTGTGCTTTTCAAGTTATATTCCCAGTGCCCAGAATAGTATGTTGCACATAGTAGGTAGTCAAGAAATACTTAAATGAATGTACAAATATTATTTTATCCCAGAAATGTTCTTTACAAAAGTGAATTGTCTATTCTATGCTTCTTTTAAAATTGTTTTCAACTGGTTTCATTTTCAACTGATATAGTTTGATATATTTATCTTTGTAATGGATCTCTGAACACTGAGTATGACTCAAGACTTCCAAAAACATTAAAGTGTAATTTAATGTTTTGTTTAATGACTGGCTTTGTAACATGGGAAATATTTTGAGCAACAGACATAGAAATTGCTGACTAGTAATGGCAATTCCTAAGGGAAGTTTGATAATTACAGAAATAATATATTTTAGTGGAAATCATGAGTGGTAGTATCTGAACCCACTGAAGAATGTGAAATTTTCTGTCTTACTGATTTGCTAAGATTGGTTTTATTCATTAGAACAATTCTCACAACAGAAAGCCTTACAAGAAGTCTAAGTTTAAAATTAAAGTTCTGACTCACTTCCCAGTTCTGAAATATAGCAGATTACTATAAGCTCCCACTGGTAGAGTCTACTGCCAGACAAAGTGAGTTATAAGTGAATAAATAAACGAGGCTTTCACTTAATCTGTTAGGAAGTAGCTATACATGTTGGTTCAGGAACCACAACTCCTATTTCAGCTGTATAAAATAGATGCTCTTATCACATGTGTGGCATTGGCGTATTTCATTTTACTCACTTAAAAAATACAACTTAGCGGGGTTAAGTGTTAATGTTTGTCAAATATCAAAACACAAAATGTGGCTAAAATAAGTCTTCCATGAGCTACTACTATTGTTTCTAATATTTACATATAATTACTCATGCCACTGTTGCTACTGCTAAGGGGCCTTTGTAGAGGATGTATGAGTTACTTTTCAAATTAGTCTTTGAGGGACGTCATGATCACAAGGGAAAGTAGCCATCACTTGATAACTCATGATAGAAAACCAGGTTTGTAAAACATGTTTCTGAAGATGGACTCAATCTTATTTACATGTTGAGAATCTTTGGAGTTAATACAATTTCTCTGCTTTACAGGTAGGTGTGTGGATAGTTTTGTAGATTATTTCCTATTTCATTATTGTGTACAAAGCAGGATCCAGAAAGATATTGGTGTTTATTGACTGACAAGTTTCAAGTCAGGCTGTCTGTTATTTCTTTAAGTTATATTTAGAACTTCCCTTCTTTCACCCTTTGGTCTCTCTCAAGATAGCAAAAAAAACAAACAAACAAACAAAAAAAAACACCTTTGAGTTATTAAACATTATATCTACTGCTAACAAATAGCAATAATCTGTTGAAGAATTTGAAAAGTTCTAGACATATCTGATTCATGCGTCCTATTTCAATTAACATTACATTTAAAAAACTATTTGAAGAGGACAAATGATATATAGCATAGTAATTCTTAAGTTCTGGACCCAGTCTATCTTCAAAATCCATCTTCTGCAGCTCTTGTTCTGGTACGGCAAAGTAAGGTCATAATCCATACTCCTACCAATTATAACTAAAACCTCAAGGGGAACTAACAAGTTATTCTCAGAAGGTTCTTCAAGGAAATATAGGTAGATTCAACAATGCAGCAAGAACTTGAGAAGGCAACAGATGAGTGTGAGACCCGGTCCTCCCATAGCCCCTTCTCATTTCTCTTGCAGTAATTTCTCTCATTTCTCTTCTGCCCTGAATTCAGGCTCTACTTATGCAGTAATACAAGACAGTAACACCAGTTCTAGGGTTAAAACTCCAACAGAAACAATGTCTTTATTTTTATTTAACCCCGGAAGTAAGAAAAAGAAGTACCTGTGAGCCAGAGAAGAGACTCACCTGATTTCATATGTAAACCTGCACATATCTCAGCCTAATGCATGAGTTACAAATATGTGAGGCAAACCTGCACCTACTCAGTAAATTAAATGTTTAAATAACTCCCTGGGTTTAAAAGTAACAAGATTGATTGTAAGCTAAAGACAATCAAAGGCAGAATTTGTAGCCTTGACCTAGCCAAGATAATTGTTAATGATTTTGTTTCAGTAGAAATTCTCCAGAGGAATATAACAGAGACTTAAAGCCTATGCAATGTAACATTTACAATACAGTATCAAGGGCACAGTTCAAAATTTAAAAAGAATAAGGAAAATTTGATTAGGGTTATTGCTTAATGGCAGAGTGTGTGCTTAGCATGCTCAAGGTCATGGGTCAAATCTCTACCCTCACCCCCAAAACAAAACATAAAATGAAAAAATGTGACCAATTCTAAAGGTGAACAGAAATTGCAATTAACTGATGTCTAACTCACGATAATTAGATATTGGAACTACAAGAAATGACTTTTGGGCAGCCATTGTAACTATAGTCTAGAAATGAAAACACACTTGAAATGGACAGAAAATCAGAAGTTCTCAGTAGAGATTTAGAACCATAAAAAAACCCCTGGAAATATTACAACTTAAAAGTATTTGAAGTTAAAAATTCACTTGATAGGCTCATAAGTATGGGTAAATATAAAAATTTTTATCCTCATAAATTCTTTAAAATGACTGAATATTTAAAGCAAATATCATAAGTATTATTGATTTTAAAGTTTTCTATATTTTACATAAAGTAATACAACACTAACTCTATGAAAGGTTAGGTATCAGTACTGCAGTCTCCAGAACAACTACTCATGAAATGATGCAAAGTGATACAGCAGAAAAGTCGACAGGAAAATATAAATATAAATATAAATATAAATATAAATATAAATATAAATATAAATATAAATATATAAATAAATATAAATATAAATATAAGACCAATATTAAGAATGAAAGGGAGTTACTACTACTGATTCTACAGGCACTGAAAGGATAGTAGGTTACTAGAAAAAATGTTTTATTCCAACAAATTTGGTAGCTTAGATGAAATAAATACATTTCTTAAAGATACAACTTATCCAAATTGACAAAGAAAAATAAAATATAAACAGCTCTATATCTACTATGAAGCCTTCTCCACAAGTAAACTACAACTCAAATGGCTTCATTAGTAAATTATTCCAAATATCCATGAAAGAAATAATATTATACAAACTTTCTCAAAATAGAAGGTTTACTATCTAAATTCATTTTGAGGCCAGCAGAACTCTAACATAAAAACTGACAAGACATTATAGAAAAATATCTCATAGGAAGATTGAGCCAAGCACCCATAACAAAGTATTAGTGAATCAAATCCAATGTACTGTAAAAATGGTAATACATCAATGACCATGTAGGGTTTATCCTTGTAAAGCAAGACTGGTTTAACATTTTAAAAAGTAATGTTATTTATCAGATTGATAAAACACAGAGGAAAATGATCATTCCAACTGATGCAGGAAAAGCAATGGATTAAATTCAACACATTTATGATAAAGTTCCAAACAAAATATTAAAGGACTTTCTCAACATGACAAAGGGCATGGACAAAGACTTATTCACCAACATTCTCAATGGAAAAGAACTAAGCTGTTTTCTCCTGCGATTAAGGAATGATGCCCGCTTTCATCTCTTCTATTCAAAGGGAACTTTGTTATGATGGTTGTATTCTTCAAAATAAGATGAAAAAGAAAAAAACTACCCGCTAAAACTATACTGCAGATACAAGGTTTGATTTACATAGAAATCTTTGGAGAATTTGCATAACAAGCTTAGAACTAATAAATGAATTTAGCGAAGTTGTAAGACAAAATGTTAATATACAAGAAAGTGTTCTTATATGCTAGCAGCAATTAAAGAATAAATTTCATTTACAGTAGTGCCAATGACGCAAATGCCTAAAAATAAGTAACAAAAGACACGCTACAAAACTTGACTGAGGAAAAAACTATCAAATATATATCTAAATATACAGAAAGATATTCCATATTCATAAAGTGGAAAACTCAGTACATTAAAGTGGCCATTTCTCCAGAATTTATATCCTTAATACATTCCAAACCAAAATTCTAGCAGATATTTTTGTAGAATTAGATAAACTGATTATAAAATGTTATATGGAAATGCAAAGATTTAATAATAAAATTAAGAAAGATATACAAATTTGAAGGACTTACATGACCTCATTAAGTTATTAACACAGTTTGATATTAGCAAAAAGATATATGACTGAATTGAACAGACTTGAGAGAATTAGACCTACAGTATGTGGTCAAATGATGCCTGACAGTTATATTAAAACACCATGACATGTGATGAATTCTTGATCACAATGAGTTTTTAGGTACCGTGGGATTTCAGTTGTTTATAGGATTTTATTGTTTTTCTTTTGAAACAATATATATGCTGTACAACTACCTATACTACTTTTCTGGTAACCACCTTCACTGTATCACCAGTTTGGAGTTTTGTCTTCCAAGACGAGTATAGTTCTATAAGAGGCCAATCTAAAACTAAGAAATACATTCAATTCGATACAAATAGCATTTCATTAACATTTCCAGAACATGCTACTTTTGGGGGCTGCATTAAGTTCAAGTCAATAGAAACTATGTTTCTGACATAATCTGTGAATGAAAACACTAGGCCTTCAGGGAATGTGCATGTGTTGCTTACTCGCTGTGTACATAGTATTAAAGATGACAGAAGAAAAGATGTGGCCTGTGGGCTGAGAAGTCGACAATGCAATTTGGGAGATAAGGCAGACATACACATTTTCCTCAGTCTTCTCTCCATGGCCCTCTTTATTATGCTTATTCCTGCCCAACCCTGAGTCACTCTAGGAGAAACCCTCTTGCTCTCTGCCTCTTCACACAAGAAACTGCTAGAGAACAACCCAGCACGAGCCTGTGTGTTACACACTGGTGACCTACAGGAGTGCAGAGATGATAGTTGTATCTTACTACATGCAGAGAGATAAAACTACAAATGCTGCTCACTGCTAAAAGGATAAGAAATGTTCCACTCGCATCCACTGGGTAATCTTATTTGAAGAATCAAAGTGAAACGTTTGAAGTATAACAAAGATGTCTTACAGGTCTAACATAAAATGACACAGGCTAAGTAAGGGTCAGATGCATCATTTTCTTTGCTATCTGGAAATCACAAAAGTGGGCATCTTGTTGTACAGTGGGGCTCATTCTCATGGCCAATTCTACAGTAAACCAGGAGTAAGTGTGAGGTTGGGCCCTGTTCGCCTTTGCAATGTTTTGTCCCAGGTATCATTTTCTGCTTGTAGCTATGAATTTATAAAGTCAGGATCTATCCATTACAAAAAAAGAGAGACGTGCCACATTTGAAAGGCAGAATATGAAAACTATAAAGGGGTCTAGATAACACTTTGTGTTACTAATCTTAGGGGAAGGAAACCACTTTAAACCCAGAGATTTCTCTTTCTGACTAAACCATGACATCAAACCAATAGACCAGGGAGTAGAGAAAAAAAATGAAGGATATTTCACTGCTATAAATTCTGAAGAGAATTATCACTGTATAACCAATCTCTCCCTTCCTCTCTCCCTCTCTCTCTCTTTCTCTCTCTTGAGGTTGAACTCAAGTTCTTTACCACTGATCCATAGCACCAGCCCACAAGATTTATATTTAGGCAGCTGCCCCAAGCATATTTGGGGATGCACTATAAAAAGACAACAATTTTAAATCAGTACATCAATTACTAGCTCTTGAACTGTTAGAAATTAACTTATCTTTGGCTCTGTGTTCTATTGTAAAATGGGGATGATTAATAGTGCTAATCTCAGAAGGCTGTTGTAAAAACACAAATCTATAAATGGTTTAGTATAGTAAATAGGACTGTGTTTAATGTTCGCCACACACTAAAATTGAGCATGTATCATAGTAAAACCTGAATTTTACCCTCAGAAACAATATGTGAGAAAATTACTGCCTTTCCCCCTCTAATTAGAATAAACCATAAGACAGTTTTCAATATATATGAATGTAAAAGTCATTTAACTTAGCTCTAAAATATATAGTATTTACTATATGTCAGGTAATATTCCAAGCACTTTTCATATATACTAAACTACACAGAAGTTACTATAAATATGACTTGTGGTTCTGTAGATGATGACACTGAGGCATAGGGAGTTAAGGGACTTGTCCAAAGGTCACACAGCCAATAAGTGGTGAAAGCAGGGATTATAGTCTAGCACATCTGGCCCAGAGTCTACAGTGAAGGTTACCTTCTAGGATACCTCTTAGCATATTTAGCAATTCTCTTTTAGAATATAGTCAAAGGACACACCACTTAAATCCATGGCCAATGGCTACAACTTTATTTAAACAATGAAGTAAGCCAAAATTGACTGACTTTAAGAGACAAGTAACATGTCACATTCTCTCCTCACCAAGAACAAAACAGCCTTGTAATGAGTATGTGAAAATCTATTTTCTCTAGAATACAAGTGTCAGCCACTGTTTTTGGCAATAAATGAGTGTTGTGATGGAAAGACAGTAGGATTGTTTGTTTCTAGTTGCAAAATTGTGTATACAATAATAGAAGTAAAACTGAACTCTCAGAACAAACTAGGAAACTAGGTGAGTGGAGGTGGGATGTCTCTGGCAGGAGAAGTGACACTTAGGGGCTCTTTTTACTTTTTTAATGGATTAATACCAAAGCCTCTAGTTAGCTGAGTGCTGAGATCAGAGATAGGCCAAAATAGCAAAATTCTTCTGCAAGTCAGATGTTATTTCCACTTCAAAATCTACTGCAGCCTTCCTTTGAATAACACACAAATATGAAAATTTCTCTACATTTCTCCTTTCCAACACACTCAAATGTCACTGTTTTCACTCCCCATTTTCCACTTGCCATGTTGTTCCCCATTGCCTTTCTTCCCCTTGTGCCTCCCTCCTAAGTTCTGTGACCACTGGCAATGGGGCATTTATTTCTAAAAGAGGTCAAAACGGAAGCCCTAGCTGCAAAATTGTGAAAATTAATCCCATTATTAAAGCGTACCTATTCTCTTTCTGTGAAAAATTGTTGCAATGCTGCAGACTTCTAAAAGGGTGGAAACAAAAGCACTGCCTCTTTGAATGCAGTACCCAAACAGGTATGGAGTGAGGTTAGAGCATAATCTATGGTTTTACTCTTCTGGACTAGTTCAATGGCCTATGAGTACATAGGGTGACAGCCAAAGAACCTGCTCCTGAAAGATCTCTCCTGCTGCCTGCAAGGATCCCTGGAATACTCAGTGTTGGAGTCTCTTCATTTACTTAAAGCCACTGCTAAAATGCAAATATGAAAAAGGGGCCACCATTTTGGCAAAAATTATTTGAACAGATAAATTGATCAGACAGTATAACACTGAAAGGAATGGTGTAACAGCAGATATGTTTTGACAGTGAGGAAAAAGAAAAAAGGAAGGCTGAAGAGTACAGGGAAGCTAAGGAGAGTAGTTATGACAGAGGCTCTTATGGCAAAGTCATTGTGGGCACTCACTGGGTTACCTTGCCATGCCCAAGGGCATGATAGGGCATTTGGTAGGTAGCTTCTAAAAAGGTTATACTGAGCCAGCATGGTGCTTTATACTAGATTACCCTTTTCCTACGAGAAGAGAGGCATCTTCACCGGACAATATCCTCTGGAAAAGAAGATTTTTGGTGATTTCTTCTAGTGAGGCTCCTGCCTGGCAGCTGGAACACCCCATGCCTTGCTTGACACAGCTGCCTGACTGACAGAGGACTCTCTAAGTGGTCCAGCTTTGTGAGAAATGGTCATGCTTAGCATTCATGTAAACACTTACTTATTGTTTGTTTGTTTGTTTCATATTTTTTCCTTGAGCGACTTCCCTATAAAAGAATTCTAGTTGGATGTATACAAACTTCACGTACTCTTTTTCTCTGGCTTAGAAATCATATTCCTAGTTAGCTAAAGAAACAAATTATAGTAATATAGATATTAAAAAATTACTCAAAACCAAACACAGTGATAACATTTTAGTACTAAATGTACCTCAAAAACCCAAAGGTACCTTTCTCTGTATTTACTGACTAGTCTGGTTTATAAAGTTTTACAGAATGGACATAGTCAAATAACACTCTTAGGCATTGTTCTTATTTTCTGTCTTCTGTGGGCTACACTATAAAATCAAATACCAACTCTAAAGACTACCTCTGGGCACAAATTTTAAGTAAATACTGTACTGTTAAACAACTTAATGAATAGAGTCTTGTCTAGATGAACTAGAGGGATTAAACACTGATGGAAAGTAAATTTTGAATATCTTTAGTTCACAGAACTATACTAAATTTCAAAGGATAATTCAACAAAGCAGCTCAGTCTTAAGCACATGCACCAAAGGCCAGAAGCCATGTGAGGCTGCCATAAAATGCACTGCCAAGAGCTGCCTCCACCTCTGCCTTCAGTCCTCACTGCCAATGCCTCTATTCCTCAAAGACTCCTCGGAAGCCAGATGTAGGAAACACCCACCCACTCCTATTATAACTGGCTGGATGAATCTAGTCACACAGTAGTGGCAAATGGCCCTGATAAGTTTTCCATGTTGCTACTGCAGTAGTGAGTGTTAGCAGCTAACTAAGGCAAGCTACATTCGGAAGGTTAAATACTGTACAACAGTGCTGCTCCATGTGGTGAATAATCCCATTCAACCATGAGCCAAACTATCACAATGCAAGAATCCTCTAGCTATTCAATGGAATAATTATAGGCTAAAACCAATCTGTGGGTTCAATTCTACAAGAGTAACAGTAACCATTTGTTGGGCACCTATTATGTGTCAAACAATACCAAAACTTCATCATTCCTAATCCAAACCATCACTTGCAAGTATAGATATTTCTATGATATAGCTAAACTGAGGCTCATAGATTAAATTAATTTGTCCAAGATCACAAGACTATTGTGCTTCAAAGTCGATGTTCTTTTAGTTTTCCATGGTGCTAAGTATTCTCTAGTATCTTTGATGTACTATTCATTTTATCTTGAGTAGTTATACTCTTTAACCTCTAACTAGATAGATGTCTGATGTTTCACTCCTAAGATTTGTTTTCTTTTCCATTTAAATTTAATGAAATACAGCTCTTGACTCAGTGCTTACGCTACTGAATACAGAATGTATTGAGAAGATTATAACGTATTATTTTCTTCTATTCTATTTTCCATTCTGCTTAAAAGAATGATTCCTCCAAAACCATTTGTTATGGTTCCTACCTTCACAGTGTGATAGACAAAGTCACAGTGAGGCCTAAAGTCAGACATAAAAGGTATAGAGCAACTGTGTAATCTGTGATGCTCAGGGTGCCATAATGAGCCTTAGGATCATTTACATTTTTATAGTCCACAAAATGTTCAGCTACTAATGAACAAATCCACTTCAATTATGGTGCATATAGATACTGAATGATCTGTAGATCATGCAGTGCTTAATTCACTGCAGGATTATCTCTGTACGACAGATTCCACTGACCCTATCGTTTGCCGGAAGGGTGAATAGGATGTGTCCTCCAAACGTCCTGCCTCCTAATTCTCCCAACCAAACGGAGCTATCTGGCCTATGTGCACTTGCCCCTGGTTTGACAATGGCTAGTAGACTGCTAGGCCATATTCCTAAGAGGTAGGTGGGAAGACAGCTTCGTCTGACTTACTATCACAGAAAGTGTCGTTAGGATAGTTTAGTCCTTTCTGTATAGAGGGGAAATGTCTGATCGTAATTACTGTGGCACCTGTATTGTGTTAGTAGAAGACACATTTCACTATTTATAGGAACTCAAGAGCAATGATGATTTTTTCTTTCATGTATCTCCCTTATATTGCCTCCCATTTATGGTCTTTCAAAATGAAATTTTTATTATTTGTATTTGAATTTCTAATGTTGTTTTCTGTGTTTATAAAGTGATATCCCAGGTGACTTTATAATAAATTTCCCTTCAGTCCTATGATAGCTTATAAGGTATGAAACACAAACAGAAGAATCTTAAGTCATGAATACAAACCTATTTTATAATAATTCATTTTTATCTTGAAACAAAGATCTGAAATTCAATTTCTTTTCTGTCAATATATTTTCTTTCCATTCATAGGAACCCTTGCTTTCATTCTACTTTAATTCTCCATTATCTTTGAGGAGGCTTTATTTGCTGGTATTTTATTAAGACTTGATTTCATATATATTAGCTAGTTATACAGAAAAGTTTTCAAACAGTATTTATGTAAAATATTCACCAAATGTCCTTCTATGATTATTCATTCTGTGATAGTTTTATGTAATCCAGGCAAAATCTGCATATGATATTCACGAATGATTATCTCAGTAAATATTTGTTTAGAATACACATGTATCCTTTTGATCTTTTAGAGCTTTTGCCAACATGTAGACTACAGTTACATAAAAATATAAAAACACTCAAAGTAGACAAAATAATTTTATAAAGCATACAATGCATAAAGGTTTGCCAAGAATTTTGGCAACTTCAGTGATCTCTAAACCACAAGACAATAATGCAGCAGCTGCTTAATAGTACTGAGCAACAGTGCAGAGCAGTGGAGGCAGTGGTGATCACAGTAACACAAGGCAATTCCACAGTAATTGCCTATGTGAAAACTTAACTAGGGAACAGGATTTTTCAGCTCCAGGAAATACTAAGTCATCATTTTAGTGCTACCAACTGATACTAAGTAACAGATTATGTAAAGTATTTTAAAGCAGAGCGGGTAGGGGTGTACTGGGAAACAGCCTTTCCTGATTAAGACCTTATTTTGATGAAAATGGTCATGGATCTGACATGAAATACAGGGTAAGATATAACTGAGACTATGCAGTCTAATACATTTTGATGATGATAAGAAAAGAGATGAAATAACTTCTGGTTGCTTGACCTGGGAACTGAAATAAAAACTACAATGAGTTTCTAAGTTCTAAGACTAATGCATTCTATACTTAATGTTTGACATACATAAAAATTATTTTAAACTGAAGATATATTTCCAATTTATTTTGTACTTTTTTGGAAAGTATTTTTCCACTAATCTTGTCACAGAATCAGCCACTAAAAATATACAAAACAGGACATCTACACATATATTCACACATGTATCATTGGTTAACTGTTTACTGAGGTCTCACTAGTATAGATCTTCTGCTATATGATAAAAATCACCTAATTCTTTCCCTCAAGGAGTTTACTTCTACCAACAGAAATGAGTATATGAGGACATTAATTTTAGTGTTGGAAATTTTAAGTTTGAAAGTAACGTTGACAGGCTCTCAGAGACAAGTATAATGTGAAAGACATGGTCACAGTATTTTGTACTTCTCTACCACTGAATCTGGGATAAAACTTTTAATTCTGATCAGAAGAATGTAGCAGCAGTGCTATAAAATTCTGGAGGGTAAATCCCAAGTGACCTTCTAGCTTCTATGTTTGTCTTCTTGGAAAATTCCTGACACAAAGCCCAGATAAGAAACCATGGAAAGGGAGAGAAAAAAAAAAGGTGGAGGGAATATTCAGGGAGGAGAGAGAAAGGCAGACTTAATTTATTGCCTGTATAAAGACCCAGGTTATCTGTGTGAGGATGTATTATATTTTTCAGGCCCAGTTGAGCTTTTGAAATCATGTAAGTGACCCAAGGGAGAAAAGCAAAAAAACCACTGGTCTAGGCCCAGCTTACAATGCTGACCCAAACTGACAATAGTAAGAAATAAACAGTTGTACATATTAAGCCACTATATTTCGGTTAGTATTTTCTGTAGCAACAACTGATACAGAAGATTTATTCGCAGTAGTGAGAATGATAGTTCAACAAGAAGAACGGGAAGGGAAGAGTTGGGAGTTAGAAGTAAAACAACCAAAGACTTGCCACTGCACATGACAGGCTCTATTATGGGCTACGAACCTGAATTTTCTGTTTCAGATTTTTCTTGTACTAATATCTCCCAGGTTACTTACCAACTAATATTTCTTCTAAATAATGTTGCTTGCAATAATTCTGCCTCCAGTAAATGATGTTCTCGGGGAGTTCTACCCTGTTCCAAAGTTCTACATGACCAATTAGAGCCTTGTATAAAGAGGAGAAAAATAGATTTAAAACACCAGGCATATTGAAGATAGTTAATTTAGCAATGAACTTCCCTTGAGGATTTGAGGGAATTTTGAAGTCAGATTAAGTCACAATGACAGATATGAATAATGATCCTGAGTCATGATAAAGGTTAACTGATATGAAATGTGT
Source organism: Dolichotis patagonum (assembly GCA_004027295.1). Taxonomy (NCBI): domain Eukaryota; kingdom Metazoa; phylum Chordata; class Mammalia; order Rodentia; family Caviidae; genus Dolichotis; species Dolichotis patagonum. Next base: position 76,396 of record PVJX010004017.1, read on the forward strand.
TTGGAATCAAAAAAGCTGGGAAATAGTTTATACTTATTTACCTAGAATGGTCTAAAGTTGAGGGTAGAAGGTCAAGAAATAATTTTATTCCTTTAAAAATTTTGTATGTATGACTTGCTAGTTGTCAGGCACTATTCTAAGCAAGGCAGAAAACACAGAAAGACAAAAATTTTTGTCCTCATGGAAGTTACATTCCTCTGGTGCAGCCAATTGAGTGATCCATTATCAAATATTACATATCTAAAAGAATGACTTAAAGACATATTTTATAACATGTAAAGAGGGAATCTACAAGAGGGGAAGAGGAACAAAGTAAAAATAGCAAGAGCACAGAAAGGAGTGAGATAATTATGAATATATAATTGTAGATTCATGTGTTAAAAAATGGAGACAAGATTAAGAAAGCCAAGAATCTGCAGAGGCGTGGATTTTGCCCCAGGGAGCCAAGTACCTGCAAAGCAGCTGAGACTGCTCCAGTAGCTGAGGGTGCAGTAGGAGATATGCGATACACCCAGAGGAAGCTTTGGAACACCACTCAAACCAAGGAAATAAAGAAAAATGACAAAAGGAAAGACCAAAAGGCAGGCTCAAATCACCAGCCCATCCCAAGACCCTGGGAGCCATGTACATAGAAGAAAATAGAAGCCATACACCTGAAATGACTGAAATGATATCAACTGAAATAAAGAAGCAAATAGGGGAAGCTATGGAGAAATTCAAATTAGAAATAATTGCCCAGGTAAAAGAAGAAATGATAAAAGAAGTGAAAGAAACAGTGAACACATCTAGTGAAGACATAGCTAAAAAATTAGAGGAACACAGCAAACCGATAAAATCCCAGAATGAACACTATAAGAAACAAGCAGAATACATAAAGCAGACTCAAAGACACATATAGGAAATCAAAAATTCTATTGAAAGCTGTAAAAACTGCATCAATGAAACTGAAGATAGAATTTCAGACCTCGAAGATAAGATTGCAGCTAGTGAACAGGAAAGGAAAGATCTTTTAAAAATAACAAAGAATCAGGAAATAACAATTCAACAGCTGCAGGATGATGCAAAGAAAAATAACATAAGATTAATATGGATAAATGAAAAAGAATGGGACAGCCCTAATGATATCAAGAGGATGTTTACAGAAGTAATAGCTGAAAACTTCCCAAATATGAGAATGGAAACTGACATTTGGATTAGTGAAGCATATAGAACTACAAATAGCCATAACCAAAATAAAACTATACCCAGACACATAATAATCACCATCCCAGAAATCCACAATAAGAACAGAATACTAAAAGCTGTTAGAGAGAAAAGACAGATCACCTATAAAGGAAAACCTATCAGAATCACGGCAGACTTCTCAACACAAACAATGAAGTCAAGAAGAGCACAGAGTGAAGTATTTCAGATCCTAAAGGAAAACCACTTCCAACCCAGATTGATGTACCCTGCAAAACTGTCCTTCAAAATGGATGGAGAAATAAGATACTTCCATAACAAAGAACAGCTGAAAAACTTCATGAACACCAAACCTAACCTACAAAGAATACTGAAAGACATTCTAGATACACATAGGATAAAATCACCAAGCAACGCAGACAATTAAATAGAACAGAAAGCTAAAGATACAACAGCAGAAAGATAACATGTCAACAATAAACCAATATATAACAGTTATAACCTTTAATGTAAATGGCCTCAACAAACCAAGAAACAGACTGGCAGAATGGATCAAGGAACAACATCCAACCATATGCTGTCTAAAAGAAACCCCTATTACCCAAAAGGAAACCCATAGACTGAAAGTAAAGGATGGAAAACAATACTTCATGCAAGAGGAAACCAAAAAAAAGTGGGAGTAGCAATCCTGTTTGCATACAATGTGAACTTCAAACCAAGAATGATCCAAAGAAATAAAGAAGGTCACTACATACTAGTCAGGGGAAAACTTCAAGAGGAAGAGACAACAATCTTAAATATATATACACCAAATTCCAGAGCACCCAGCTATACAATGAAAATATTAACAGAAATGAAAAGTCAAATAAGCAATAACACAATTATAACAGGAGATTTTAACACACCATTGACACAGAGGGACAGATCAACTAGACAGAAAATCAGCAAAGAAATAACAGAACTGAATCACACATGTGAACAAATGTACTTGATAGATGTATATAGAGTTTTCCATCCAACAACATCAGAATATACATTCTTCTCAGCAGTACATGGGACATTCTCTAAAATGGACCATATACTAGCCCACAGAACATATTTAAGTAAATGCAAAAGAATTGAAATTATCCCATACATGTTATTGGATCATAGTGCTATGAAATTAGAAATTAAGGATAAAAGCAACTGCAAAAACCTCACAAACACATGGAAACTGAGTAATACACTCTTGAGCAATCAGTGGGTCAGAGAGGAAATTAAAGAAGAAATTAAACAATGTCTACAAGCAAATGAAAATACACACAAAACTTACCAGAATTTGTATGATGCAATGAAAGCAGACCTCAGATGAAAATTTATGGCACTGAGTTCCCACATCAGGAAGACAGAACAAACACAAATAAACAACCTGATGCTACAACTCAAACATCTAGAAAAAGAAGACCAAGCCAAGCCCAAAGCCAAAAGAAGGGAGGAAAGTATAAGGATTAGAGCAGAAATTAATGCAATAGAGACTAAGAAAAACAGTACAAAGGATCAATGAATCAAAGAGTTTGTTCTTTGAAAGAATAAATAAAATTGATAAGCCCCTGGCCAACCTTATTTAAAAAAGGAAAGAAAAAACTCAAATTCATGCAATAAGGAATGAAAAGGTGAAATTACTACACTCAGTTGAAATACAGAAGATCATCAATACCTATTTCGAAAACCTCTACTCTCATAGGTTCGATAACACTGAAGAAATAGACAGATTCCTAGATACATATGAACTACCAAAGCTGGATCAGGAAGATGTAAAACTGCTGAATAACCCAATTTCTATTACTGAAATTGAAACTGTAATTAAGTCCTTGCTAACAAAGAAGAGCCCAGGCCCAGATGGATTTACTGCAGAATTCTACAAGAAATACAGAGAAGACTTAATTCTGCCACTCCTCAAACTCTTCAATGAAATTGAAAGGGAAGCAATTCTTCCTAAGTCATTCCTGGAAGCAAATATTACTCTAAGTACCAACACCTGAGAAAGACCCAACTAAAAAAGAGAACTATAGGCCAATCTCCCTAATGAACATAGATGCAAAAATTCTCAATAAAGTATTAGCAAACAGGATACAGCAAATCATCAAGAAGATTATTCACCCCGACCAAGTGGGATTCATCCCAGGAATGCAGGGATGGTTCAACATATGCAAATCAATAAATGTGATCCACCATATCAATAGAGCCAAAAGTAAGAACCACATGATCATCTCTATAGATGCTGAAAAACCTTTTGATAAGGTCCAACACTCATTCATGATAAGAACCTTACAGAACTGGAATAGATAGTCTTTACCTCAATATGATAAAGGCTATCTATGACAAACCTATAGCCAGCATCATATTAAATGGCCAAAAACTGAAAGCCTTTACCTTAAAATCAGGTACAAGACAAGGATGTCCCCTATCACCGCTCCTATTCAACATAGTCCTGGAAATATTAGCCAGGGCAATTAGACAAGAGAGAGAAATAAAAGGAGCAAAGATAGGAAAAGAGAAAGTTAAATTATCATTATTTGCAGATGACATGATACTTTACACAGAAGACCCCCAAAACTCCACTGAAAAACTCCCAGATATAATAAATTCAGCAATGTAGCTGGATACAAAGTCAATACTCAAAAATCAATAGCATTCCTATACACTAACAACAAAAATACTGAGAGAGAAGTAAGAGAAGCCACACTCTTCACACTAGCATCCAAAAAATGAAATACTTAGCAATTAATCTCATGAAAGACATAAAACAGCTATACAGGGAAAATTATAATACCCTGAAAAAAGAAATTGAAGAGGACCTCAGAAAATGGAAAGACATCCCCTGTTCATGGATAGGAAGAACAAACATTGTGAAAATGGCCATTCTCCCAAAATTACCATACAGATTCAACACAATCCCAATCAAAATACCACTAACATACCTCATAGATCTAGAGAAATCACTCCTAAAATTCATCTGGAACCAGAAGAGACCTAGAATAGCAAAGGCAATTCTAAGCAGCAAAGGCAATGCAGGAGGCATCACAATCCCTGATTTCAAATTATACTACAAAGCTACAGTAATAAAATCAACATGGTACTGGATTAAAAACAGACCTGAAGATCAATGAACAGATTGGAAGATACAACCACAACCACAAACTCACTCAACCACCTTATCTTTGATAAAGGGGCCAAACATGTTCTCTGCAAGAATGACAGTCTCTTCAACAAATGGTGCTGGAAAAATTGGCTATCCATATGAAGAAGACTAAAACTAGACCCATGCCTATCACCATGTACTAAACTACAATCTAAATGGATCAAAGATCTAAATATTAAAACAGAAACACTAAATCTATTGGAAGACAAATTAGGTAAAAACCTTGAAGATATAGGGGTAGGTAGACAATTCATGAATAAGAATCAAACTGCACAGGAAATATTTCCCAGAAGGGACCATATCTTATTAAAGAGTTTCTGCATGTCAAAAGAGATTTCCAGCAGAGTGAAAAGAAAACCCACAAATTGGGAAAAAATTTTAATGGACTGTCCCTCTGACAAAGGACTTCTGTCTATAACTTATACAGAATTAAAAATAATCAGACCCTCAAAATTCAAAGACCCAATCCAAAAATGGGCATCTGAAATGAATACACAGTTCTCAGATGAAGAAATACGAATGGCAAATAAATACATGAAAAAATATTCACCATCATTAGTCATTAGAGAAATGCAAAATAAAACTACACTGAGATTCCATCTCACCCCAGAAAGAATGGCCAGGATAGAAAAAACTACCAACAGCAAGTGCTGGAGAGCCTGTGGAGAAAAAGGAACTCTTCTGCACTGTTGGTGGGAGTGTAGACTGGTGCAGCCACTGTGGAGGTCAGTCTGGAGATTCCTCAAAAAGCTGAGTGTGGAAGTCCCATTTAACCGAGCTATTCCACTTCTAGGCATAATCCCAGAAGAACTGAAAATATCATACCACAGTGATATATGTGCACCCATGTTTATAGCAGCACAATTTGTAATAGCCAGATCTTGGAAACAACCTAAATGTCCATCAACTGAGGAATGGATTAAAAAGTTGTGGTATTTTTATACAATGGAGTACTACTCAGCTATAAAGAATGATCACATTGAGATATTTATAAATAAATGGGCACGACTTGAGACTATACTCATAAGCAAAATAAACCAAACTCACATGTGTAAATACCGTATAGTCTCCTTAGTATGAGAGTTGGTAAGAGTATATAAGATTTTATAGTACTCATGATTCCCCATTTCATTGCTTTGAAGCCTTTCAATGTTTTCATTCATCAGTTGGAATGGTTTTAATCTGTTTTGTGTGACTTTATTATGCATGATGGTATGAACAGCGGTTTTTTAAGAAAACAAAACATTATGGTGCCATTGCTGATTTAATATCGTCTTCCTTAGAATTCCTACCTCTGCTAGTACCATCAGTTCTATCATGTTGTGTCTTATTGGGATTTTAATATATGTGATAGTATAAACAAATCTTTTTATTCAAAATGAGATATTATAGTAGCCATTGATCATAGTTATTCAGTTCAGAATGTCCTGTAATTCTTTCATTCTGTTGAACAGTTTTATACTATTGTGTTATGTTTTATATTATTGTATCTGAAACTATGCTCAACTATAGCAGAAAAAGAGATATTTTGACAGCTACTGTTAATGTCTGGTTGTCTTGTTGTAAAGTGTTGCTGTTCTGATCTGCTTCGTTCTGCCCTCTTTTGTTTTATTCTCTTTAAAATAAAAAAAGTAATAAGAACTGTCGGAGTAATAAAACCCAAAATGCACAATTGCTACTGTAAAAAAGGGAGCAAAAGAAAGTGCTGTACAGGATATAACTGCATGTATGTTTAAGTGTGGAAGATAGATGACCATACTACTGCTTTTGTTAGTTTGTTGAGCAGAACTGTTAATAGTCTCACTGTTTGAATGTCTACTTTGTATTCTTTAATTTTGTAACTTGAACAACTATTTCCAAGATGACAGTATGTAATTTATCAACTAGTGATTTCTTAGTTTTTTTTTTTTGTTGTTGTTGTTCTTTTCTTTTTTTTCCTGTGGAATTCTGTATTGTTGCTACCCTTTTTTCTGTTTTATTTGTTTTTTTTTCTTTCTAAATAAAATTTTAAAAAAAGAAATAAAAAAATGGAGACAATATGTCAGATGACTTCAATTCATTAAGTGAGCAGGGGGAGGCAGACAGGGGTAAGGTGAACACTCACAAAAGTTGCTACCCTTACACAGACAATGTGAATAATATGGAGGAAAACAGTGCAAGATGCATATGCTAACAAACAGCAGGTGTAGCAGTGCTGCTATCAGTAAGCAAAATTTGAAGAAAAACAGCAGCTTGAGAGTACAAAGTACTACATTTTTTAAAAAATTCAGCTCATTTCAAAGATGTGTGTTAATGACACCAAGTAGCAAATACAGCAAATAGTAAAACAATAAGGAATCTAGACACGTGAGCCGAGGGCAGAAATAGGTGCAGCACAATTCAATACCAAAACATGATTGATTTAGAAGGGGCAATGTCCAAATCCTGTAAGGGAATGTCGGCAATACCAGCACAAATGGAATGAGGCAGTGTCAGCAGCAAGTATCAGTGACCAGATGACCTGCCTTGCAAGCAAACAATAACTTAACCAATACTAATGAAGGAAAATGTAGGCCACTTTTGAATATTTCAGTAACAGAATGGCTAAAGGAAGAGACAGTCATTCAAATTCGACCCATGTGGAAACAATCAGAGTAATTATGGAATCACACTATACTGGTATATGGTCTGATTATCAAATAGCCAATGATGTCATGCTTGGTAGTTCTGTGAGCTTCACTGCTCAGCTCAACTGAAGCAGGGCTGATGAGGGCCTCTGGGAACAGCTTATTGGGAGAAAATCTGCCTCTAAGAAGGAATGGCAGGCCATCTACTAGTCTTTCTAAGCTGTTATCTCAGAATCAGGTTTTTTTTTTTTAAGCTTAACTATTTTAGGCATTTTGGTGACTGATTCTATTACTACAAGAAGTAAAACTGTTATGCAAATAAGGAACTGACTTTATTTTCTGAATTTTTTGTAGTCTACCATATTAGTTAAATGATTTATATAAAACTCTCATCAAATTGCCATGAAATCCTTGTCTAAAACCATATTAAGAACAAAATCAGTCTATACAGATTTTTCTGGATCATAATTTATATCAGATTATAAAAAATACACTAGGCAGCAGTAATTATTTTAAATTATGTTTAATATTTTAAAATACAATTGAATTGTATGTACTCAAAAGCAACTCTAGTCTTTCTTCTAATAATAGTGAAAGAACAAATGCTTATTTTTTAGGACAATAACCAAAATAGTTTTCTCTAAAATTCATCTTATCTAAGTTCTTTCCAACAAAGAAAAAGGATTCTACTCATGATGAATTAGTAATAGTTTAGGAAGATTAAATAATGGTTCTTTCCATGAAAAAGAAAAGCCTCCCTGTTCAGAAGGATATGTGGCAGAGAGAAAAAGCCCAAACTCAAACAAGGGATCACCATTTACTAAAAAGCCAAAAGCAACTACTGGGTTTAGTAAAATGACAGCAGTGTTCAAAAGTGTGAGTAGATAACTAAATCCACTGATAATGTAATTATGATGGCAATGGATGGAATATTTTTGTCCCCTGCCTATATTCATTTGTTGATATCCTAACTTTGTAAGTGGATGGTATTAGGAAGAGGCCTTTGGGAAGTAATTAGTTCATGAGAGTGGTACCCTCAAGAATGGAAATCAGTGTCCTTATAAAGAGGAGAGTACTTTCTCTCTGCTCTTTAACATGTGAAAATACAATAAGATGACCATCTGTAAACCAAAAAGTAGGCCTAGTTGTGAGATCTATTAGAATTTTAATCTTGGACTTCTTAGCTTTGAAAACTGTAAGAAATCAATTTGTACCGTTTATAATTTACTCAAGTTGATGGAACTGTTCTCCTTATTTTAGCAGCCTGAACTAAGTTAATAATTACTAGTTAGCAGATGAGACAGCATACTTCTTGACCATAGGAATTTTGGGTTTTTAACTTATAAGAAGATGACAGAACCTCTCTCTCTGAAAATGTCAAATAAAGGGTAAGATTGTTGGTTCAGCAAATATTTTCTGGGCATATAATACCGTATGTAGTAAGAACTTCATCAATTTAGAAAATACCAATATTCTTGTCCCTTAGGGGTTTATACTGTGTAAAAATCAGTCTTAGTGAACAGAATAGTAAAGGTCACAAAAGGGCATGATGGTGCACAAAAAGAAAATGCAGACAGAGGAAGGATGACCAGAAATGTTTCCTGTTTGAATAAAGTCAATATTCAGTTATGAAAACCATGTGTCATGACCTAGGAAAAAAATTCTCTTTATCTTGTTTTTCCATAAATGATTGGACTAAATCACCCTTCTAGTGCTATTAGTGTGAGTCACTATTTAATAACATCAAGTTAATATAATGTAATCTTCTGAACATTTGCACTAAGCTCTATCTGAATTTAAATATTGGTTGTTTGGTTGTTTTAAGAGCTGTGCATTTTGAACATATTTCTACCAGTCCTTCCCTAACTTAGAATTTTTCTAGAAATAAGTATAGGAAAGGTATGCATATGACCTGGAAGAACATGTTCTTAGAAATCCTACTAAAAGAAAGAGGAACAAGGAAAAGGAAGATAAATAAAATGAGACTTCCCATGTTTTCTGACCCTGGAAAGAGATGAGATAGGATTAGAAGTGGGAGCCCCAGAAAAGATGATAGATGTGCCCAACAGAAGCTGTGCAAAATCAGAAATAAGGCAAACAAGCAAAGAACAAAAAGGTGGAAAAAGTCAGAAAGGATCACAAATCAGCAAGGACTAGAGGCAGGCATTGTACAGGACTTAGGTCTAAAGCAAGAGCTAAAAATATAAAACTTTTAGAAATAAATACAAAGGAGAAAAAAATCTTTGTGATCTTGGTTACAGAGGAGTTCTTATCAATGCCACCAAAACCATGATCTATATAAGGATGGATAAATTAGATTTTATCCTTTTGAAATTTTTCATCTCAAAAAAAAGACTGTATGCTCAAAGAATATTTGTAAGATATCTATCTGATAAAGGAACTGTGTCCCAAAGCATAGCAAATAATTATGATTTAATAATGTAACAAAATTTTAACAAAAATTGTACAAAATAAGAACATTTCACAAAAGAAAACATGAATGGAAAATAAGCACATGAACAGGGGTATAACATCATTAGGAAAGTAAAATCAAAATTTAAATTTTAATTACATACCACTTCATTCTCACTAAAAAAACTAAAAATCAAAAGATTGACAAAGGCCAGTTTTGGTAAGGACCCTGGTACACATGCAAATAAAGTGAAATAATTTTTCCAGCCATTCAACTTCTAGGCCAGTGATAGCAAACCTTTTAGAGATGAGTGCTCAAAACCCACTTATTTATCACAAAATGCTAGTGCTACAATTAAACTTGAATACTAAGGTTTTAATTTAGAAAAAAAATAACTCACACACTACCATCTTTTGTCTTAAAGGTAATACATGTCCCATAGTTCACTACCAGTGTGCTAGACATTTACCCACCCCCATAAAATAAACTCACATAAGATGTACATGACTATTCACAGCAATTTTATTCATAATATACCTAAGTTAGAAATAACCCATATGTCCATCAATTGGTGGGAAAACAAAATATAGTATATTCATACAATGAAATACTACCCAAATACAAAAAAGGCATAAGCTATATATATGCAACAGCAAGGATGGCTAGCAAAAGCACCATGATAAGTGAAAAATGCTAAAGCAACAGACTCTTTATGATTCTGTTCAGATGAAATTTTAGGAAAGGCTAAAATAGTGACAGAAAGCATATTAGTGGCTCCTTGGGATCAGGGGTAGAACAGGAGGGCTGTGATGTGGTTCAAGGAAACTTTCTTGGGTGACTGAAATATACTGCTGCATGACTGCATTCATGACTGCACTCATTTGGTAAAACTCAAACTGTACCCTAGAATTGGCACATTTTACTAAAACAAGACTACAGTGAAGATCATTTAATATATGTAAGGTATCTTAAGATTCTTACACATCTCATTATTCTAAACTTCATGTTGCATTACTATAAAGACCTTGGTATAGCATGCTACTATGTATGTCTTTATATGGGATTGTACAAATGATTTAGTGACCATATGATGAAATAATACATTTAGGTTAAACCAAATAGATGTATTAAGATACTTCTCTTTACCTTATTAAAATGCTTTTGCAGATGAATTTTCTACCACTTTTCTTATCTTCATAGGGCACTGTTTAGCCATTTACTTTGTGCCAAGTATGCAACAGGAGATGGGGAGTGTGAGGCTCAGCTGTGGTCTCTGTGGTACTCAGACTTTCTCTCTTGACCTTTTTTTTTTTAATAAACTAAATTATTTTATATTACTGTAATGATATTGTCTCATGGAAAAAATGGTAGTGTTTGTATAAATACCCAAATAAAGTAATGGCATAACTACTTTTAATTTTCCTTTAAGGGAGTATAACAAATTCCTACAGAAGAAACTAAGACCTAGAATTCTTATTACTGATATAAAGATTGAATTATACTATTAAATGTTATAACTTATTATTTTAGATTTCATTATTTCTATTTTTTACAGTGTTAACAATATAAAAATGAGACTAAAACATTCTTTAAAAAACCACAGATTTTAGATCACCAAAAACATTTAGTATCTTAAAGTAGGATTTTCATGGCCTCAATATTTTTAATTAAAGAGGCATCCTACAGAAACTGTTTAAAAAGTTAACAGATATAATGAACCTTTTATAAATAATGGAGTTAGAAGGACAATATGTTAACAAAATTCAGTGTCATACTTTCTATTAAGAACTTGGTCTTATTTTTCCTATTTTTAATCTAACACATTTACTTTGTCCTTGATCTTTGCATTTGGTGTTTATGTATGACAAATACCCACAAAGCCTTTAGTGCACCTTGAACAGACAGAATGTGAAAAGGCCACTATGCTCAGAGCTGCAAAGAATAAAATAACCAGCAAGGAGTGGTTTCCTCCTTAACTTCTACAGGAAGCATCTGCCAATCTATAGGATTCCCAAGAGAAAGTCCAGGTACTCGCAGTCTATTTTTTGTTAAAATTCAGGCTTTAGACAGAAAAATTCCCAGTGCATTTTCATAGAATTACATAACTGATCTGGCCTCAAAGGATTCTCCTCCTCTATGACCCAGACAATTGACATTCTGTGTATAAAAAGGATTTAGGGAGGCATATGTGATGCTGCTCAAGAGATGCCAAATTCTGTCTATTTTGGTATTTTTAAGTTAGAAAAACTAAAATTAAAGACAATATAAAAGAGAGTAGCCTGCATCAGGATTTTGATGACTTGATTAATTTAGCACAGATGACCAAACTTTAACAGCTCTAGGTCTGAATATCTGAAGTAGGGATGAAATTTTCCATGATGAGCTAGTATTTGCTTGGCCACGTCCTGAACACTTCCAGAACAGTACTTTTCTTCCTTTGAAACATTTACAAAGAGCACTGGCCATTATGTATGTAATATTCCTTTAAGGAAAGTTATTTGGATCCCAAAATAGAAAGGAAAGAGAATGGACAGCGTCAGTTCTGCATTTGGCACACAGCGGTTTCCTGGTGGACAGGATGCCTCCGAATCTCTCCTCATCGCTGTCATTTGATCCATCGCTGTTTCCCCTCATGGGGTCTGAAGACATGACAGTCCCTATCACAGAGCCTGGAATCTGACTGACTCCCCCAGAGACATCTGTACGGCTCCACAGGCTAATTTTTAATTTTAGGGCAGGAAATCTATATAGGTTGCCTTATTTCAGTGTATTACTTCTGAAAATAGCATGGATGGCATGCCAATTTGTTACGAGATATTTATTTGATTTCACACAGAAAGATATCTTTGCTTCATTTCCTTTCCTCTCTGCAGATGCTCTTACAAGGTTCAAATTGAGATTAAAAAAAAAACAGAATCGTGTTCTTTTTCTTTGTCACTTTAATCAACATCACAAGGAAAAGTGAAAAGGCAGGTAAATTAAAACAAGTCAATGGGCTGTTATCAGTGCAGCTGATCCGCTTTTTAGATTACTGTAGCTGAGTTCAATTTTTGTGCAGAGCCAGTTTGAGAGGCTTGGGGAGGGTGGGCTGGGACTATTCACAGACAGAGTCCATGACTCTGCATTCATAATTCTGACCTTCAAATGTCACTGAAGAATGCTTCCAAGTAAATGTGCTTCCTTTTGGCACCTGTTTATCTCAGCCATAATCCCCAAATCTCATTTTGGGAAATAGGATTCTATTGATACTGTTTATAGAATGCCTCTAGCAGAATTAGTATGCATTCATATCACATCTTAATCATTTTTACTTTCCTCTCTGATGTATATATACCAATTCCCCAAGATAAATGTAATTATTATGTATCACAAACATATACCAGTGAAAAATTTTATTTACAGAAAAAAATTCCCCTAGCACTGGTTGTACTCTACCACTGGCTGTACATTTAGACTTCCACTTTTTGACAATTACTGTCCTTTCCCCCAAACTAACTTTTACATTTTCTTTACAGATACTGTCTTCCTTATAAAATTTCAAACTTAGTCTGTTTTTAAGGAGGATCAGAAAGCGTTAAGTCCATGAAGATACTCAAGTCAGAATCTGAATGCGAGTTGTAATCAAAAGGCAGTATTGAGCCACTGAACACTTTTTGAGGGAGATATAATGAACTAAGATGAACTTGTTCATGATAGTGCTGTTATTCACGTCTCACTACTGGGTGGCTCTAAGCCAGAATCAGGTGGTACAAGCCACCTGGTGAGGCAGTCATGAATGTATCAATGGTTCAAGCTGATGGGGATGTGTTATAAGAGATATTGAGGTAAAAGTAAGTGATGGATCAAAGAATAGAGAACATAACTCCAAGAGGACACTGGTCTCCATAAGCAAAGCATTCTGCTTGTCATCATTTTTTTCTAAATTATTTGTGTCACATATACCTGTTTCTTTATATAAAATAGACTGTTAATGAAAACAGTATTTTATTCCTCCTTCAGTATCTTATTCCTCCTTCATCCAGCTAAATTCTACTCATCCTTAAAAACCTAATTCAACCACTGTTATGGTTTAGATCTAAATGTCCCTTAAAAGTCTCATGTGTTCAGAACTAGGGTTTTTGAAGCTGATTGGATCATGGGTGCACTATAATCATCAACAGATTAATCCACTGATGAGTTCATAACTGAATGTGCTGTTAGGAGGTGGGTCATTGGAGGCATGCCATGGAAGGGCATGCTCTTATCTCTGGCTCTCCCCTTCTCTCTCTGCTTTCTGGCTGCCATGGGCTAAGCAGCTGCCCTTCATGATGCCCTTTTGCCATACCATTTCTCCCTTGGAACCACCCGATTATGGACTGAACTCTTTGAAACTGTGAACTAAAACAAGCCCTCTAAGTCACAAGTATCAGCAGTTTTGTCCCAGCAATGGCAAAATGACTAATACTTTTATCTTTGGAAAAGCTTTCCTGATTGTGTAACCACAGCACAAATCAGCACCACAGATTTACTTGTCTGACTTTCTCAAATGTGAGCTTCATGTTGAACCTCTTGTGAAAGTTTGAGACCTCAAGGCCCAGGTGCATGGTACAGAGTACTACAGTTCTGAAGACATGCTTGCTGAATAAATGCATTAGTTCTCAAGTCCCCACTATTCAAATGCTCTCATTCTGGGATGCTAAGCTTATACCAGAGAAGTTTTGGGTAGAGAAACTAAAATCCACAATATTAGAAGTACTGAAATTCCATAAAATGGAGAAACACTAAGAATAATAAATCAATTATTTTTGTAAGCCTAGTCTCACAATAGGAAATCTAGCAAAGTTAACAGCACTGGAGTACAGAGGTAGACTCATAGGGAACTGTGTGAAATGCTCAATATCTGAAAAAGAATATCAGACCTCATTGTCAGTGATCAAATAAAACCACTAGTAATGTATGCTGTGGCATAAAATTTCAACAAGAAGACAAATGGCTTGCAAAAATTACAGTCCAGGCACGACAGATCAAGGGGAACAGAATTTAGAACAGTGGAAACTTTACATGGTTACCCTGTTGCTGATCACAGCAGTAAATTGCATTTTAAAATGTTTTCATAGGAAGAGTCACCAAGAAAATCTCTGTAACAATGAATTGCCAGCATATTTTAAAATACAATAGTATTCCTCAGAAAAATGAAAAAAAAAACTGAGTCAGTCTGATCATGTTATCTATTTTCAGTTGATTCGAAACTGGCAAGGCCACTGTCCTGACTAGGTTGTGTGGAAGGTAAGGGGTTACATTACAAAGTAACCAGTAAGCATCCACTGAGTTTAGCATTTTCAAAAAATACTATGAATATTTCTAGGTTAAAAGGCCTGGGAAATAACCAGCTGGATCTCAGCTTAGTATTAATTTCTTGAATTATGAAATACATGTTCTAGCCCATCTTCTCCATTGGCTCTTTCCATTAGTATCTAAACATAAAAAACTCTACAATGCAACTCATTTTCCCTTCCAGATATTGCCCTACTTCTCTGTGTTCTACTATTTCACCTCCCATCTTGGCCTATTATAATTTGATGTCCCTGGAAAGTTCTCTTGCCTCCTCGTGGAGACATGCTATGCATACTTTTGTTTTGGGGACCACAAAATCACAATGGCTAGTTTTGTATACTAGCCATCCAACTAAGGGATGAATGAAGGTTTGGGATTATTGGTATCACCCTTTTGAGATTTCCCATTAACTCATTAGAGGTGGGCCATCCTCTCCTATGTACTAAGACTACAACTAAGAATGCTAAGACTGAGACTAAGACTAAAACCACTAAGACTAAAACTAAGACTATTAAGACTAAAGACCTTCCAGGGAAAGATCCTCATTAGTTTAAGACCACCAGCACCCTCTGAGTCATCTGATAATCCCCTCCTCAATCAATAAATGCCAAGGTTCTAGCTTCCTTATGGCCTTTTATTCCCTGTGAACCACTGATGCTCCTGGGTCCCCTGCACACCACCATTTTCTCTCTTGTTCTTCCCTTCTACCTGATGCCATAACACTTGGTAGAAGGAGACAAGCCCACTGTAGGGGTCTTTGATATTCTTGGCTTTATTTTTCTTGCCATTTCAGTAGCACTTGGCTCTACTGACTACCTTCTTTTTGAAGCTCTTTCTATATAGCTTTTTCAGATATTCATCTACCTTTGACATTACCCTCTTGGTTTCTTCAGCCTATGGTTCCTTAAGCACTGATGTTCCTGAAGATTTGGTCCTGAGTGCTACTTACTTCTCAGTCTGTCTGGCGATTTCATATGCATCTATGATTCTGATATCATCTATATACTCATGACACCTAGATCTGTATCACTCCTAGGCAGTTCTCAGTTTAGTCATCTCTTACTTCTTGGCTTAACACTCTAGTGATAGCTTTCTTCAATCTGTTGTCTACCTTGAAGAAAATATAATAATTCTTGAATGTATGTTTGATCATTTTGTGACCTTACTTTAACGAATCCAGACTTTCCTTTAAAAAAGGATAAATCCTCTAAAATAGCTTAAAGGAATTTTCACCATCTGGCTCTAGTTATTTCGCCATTTATGATTTTTTTAAAAAAACTTTCTCCCAGTCCTTGTTCACTACAAATCCATCTAACTGTATTGTTAATTAGGACCTCTTTCTTCATCTGGTCCCAAGGAATACAAGCTGAAGTTGTCACATACTTTGGGGCTAGCTAGATATAAAAACTGTTTCCTACATAGGTGAGTTCAAAAATGAACAGAAAGAAGTATTCTGGATGTGTTCATGCCAACTTCTGTGGACCATCATTTTCACACAGTCAAGATCAATTTCAAGATCTATTTTAGAATTTTATGAGTATCATCAATAAAATACTAACAAAGTTTTCAGAATTAATGTTTTTATTTGTAACAAATCAAGACAGTATTGCTGACATCCTGATTCTGAGTCTTTAGAATACGATACCAGATCAGTGATCTATTCAGGAGGTTTTCTTTCACTGTGGGCTACAAGACACCTTAGCCAAGAAACAATCACTATTGCTCCTAATTTCCAAGGACACTTATCAATGACTGTTCTTGGTTTAGTTGGCCTGTCATTTGATAACACGACCATATCTTCTTGAAGTACTGTCTCCATCTTTTCTAGTTTGACCTCCCTATACGTCCATCTAGATTTTTGACTACTTGTTTTCAGTAATCTCTGCTTATCTTAATTTTTAACATGCTGATAAAGTGCTCTTGGCGCAACAGAGAGGCCTTTGGACAGTAAGGTATCAATTATGTAATGTCTGGTTCTTTCATTGCAGAGCATATGCAAGACTGCATTTCTTATCTCTCTGAAAATTAGGTAAATCATATGATACAAGGGAATGTGAGTGTGTGACATGTCAACTTTTGCTGAAGGGTGTGAAAAAACTGCTATATAACCTTGCAGCTTTCTTCTTGATATGGCAATGGCGAAATATATGTCAAGATGAGAGATGTGAGATGAAACCACTGTAGGGAAAGTGCTCTGCACAGCAGGTATTTCATAAGCAATAAATACCTTCATATATATTAAGCTATTTACATGTAGCACTTATTTATTACTGCAGCATTAAACTTTCTTAGCTGATGCAGGATCCTTTATTGCTATTTCAAAATTTCACTTTTGAAGGGCTTCATTTTAATGGAGTCATTTTTCCATCCTGTGGTTTTAAAAATAATGTTGAATTTAGCCAAGCCACTCCTCCTACCAAAATTGTCTATGTCCTGATCCCTAGAATTGAGGACATATTACCTTATATAACAAAAAAGATGGGGACAAGGTGATATGCTGCATTATCTGAGCAAACACAACACAATCACAAGCACCCTTCAAAGAAGGGTAGGGTTGAAGTGAGGAAAAGGAAAAGTGATAAAGAAAATAGAGGATGAAGTGAGATAATCTGAAGGTGCAGGAAAGAGGCATGAGCCAGGGAATATAGGTGGCCTTTAGAAACTGGCACAAGCAAGGAAATAGATTCTCCCCTGGAGCAACAGAAGAAATAAAGCCCTTGTGACACCTTAGGTTTTAGCCCTGTGAGGCCCAAGTTGGACCACTGACCTCCAAAATGTGAGAGAATAAATGTTGTTTAAAATAAATGTGGTTTTAAGGCACTAAATATGTGATTTGTCATGAGAGGAATAGGGAAGTAATACTGATGTCAAACAGTACTCTTGTTTTCTTTGAATTTTCTGACACTGACTTTCTAAGGTCCACAAATATGAACTATATCTTGAACTGTATATTATTCTTTCCTTTTCTCTTTACCCACTTTTTAATGGGTAAGGGATACTAGAAGAGAATGTCTTCTCCCTGTATTCATTTAGCCCACTCGTTCATTCTTTTTCATCTTACAGGGATGGAGGTTGCTTTGCTTAACTTCCTGTAAAAAAGATTTCTTTCTCTAACTTCTGAATTATTTATTCTACCTTTATCAGTAAAACTTTCACCTTTTAACACTGTAAACATTAACTTGTATTTAATATTTGCAGAGCTTGGCAGTGCTCCAGCTGCAGGAAGATAAACACAGTACAACTATTGATGGTTTTTTTTTCTGTGTCTTTAGTCTTTGTAGTTCTGGTAAAGGTTCATGAATGTTACAGCTATCATGACACCCATTTTAAGACAATGGCTAGAGAAAACACTTGTGGAAGTCAGTAAGAAAGATCAACTTTTACTTTTCTCTTGTTGCTGGAACAAAATACCTGACACCCAAAGTGAAGGAAGGAAAGGTTTATTTAGCTTACACTTGTTTGAGGTGTCAGTCCATAATCTGCTGGCTGCCATGCAGGGTAGCGTGGCACTGGGGCAACACTTCAAGGCAGCAGCCAGAGCGAAAGGGCAGCAAATGAAGAGGACAAGCCTCTTCTCCCTTATAATATGTTATAGTCAGGAGTTGTGAGAACAATTACAATCAGGAAACAGAATTTGTAATATTATTTTATGATGGTCACCCAGAGTTAAACACAAGAAAGTGCAGGAAATCTGTCCACAACAGTGAAGACCCAGAATGTTCAGCCAAAGGCCTAGATCCCACAGCAATGTTCTGCATGAGTGCAGCTGAAGACCTAGAGCCCATGACAATGCCTCCCCTGAGTTCAATTGGAGGTCTACAGCCCACGACAAGGACTCATGCCAGTCTGTTTTACAAATCTGCTGGGAAGGCCCACAGGTCAGTGGTGGAAGCCAAAAAGTCTATGCCAACAGATGGAGGATCTGTGCTAGTCAGCTGAGGATTCTACAGTGGAGCCGAGAAGTCACCCTCAAAATAAGGACCAGGGCTGCCCTGGAAAGTACCACAGCCATCCTCAGTGACAAGGAGGTCCCAAGATCCTCCAATGATGAGAATAACTGAGTACATGCCAAGAAGCCAGCGTGACAAGCTTCTCCTGGAGATTAAAAGGCACACGTCTTCCCCTCCAGAGCCAGGAAGCGATGCTAGATGAAAGGAGCAGATCTCCCCCAAAGTGAACCACAGCCACCCTAACTGACAAGCCCGGAGCTCCTCTGATGACAGTGGCTGAATTCAAATTAGGGAAACCAGCATGACAAACTTCTCCAGGAGATCCAACATCTCGAAACAGCAACACTTAGGAGAACCCACAATACCTAGCTCTTCTCCACATTTCTATTTTTGCTGGCAACTTTCCTCAGGTGGGCCATCTATACTCAGCACCATGTTTATTTAATTCATGGTGTTAAGTTGACCATCAGTTTTTAATCCATAACATAGTATACACTATGTAGGCCCACCCCCACCTGCCAGGGCAGTTGTAGCACCTACAAAATTTGCTTGTCCTCCTTTTCACAGGATGAGGATATTTACAAAGTAAGAACCCTGGCTCCCTGCCAGTCTCTCAGTCAAATTTCTAAACTTCTCAGGTTGCTACAATGTAGTAACCATAACAGAGAGGAAGACACACTTTGAAACAAGGCAATAAAGAAAAGGCATTTCTTCCAGCAGCAGATGGCATGTTAGAAGAAACCTGATTTTAAAGTTGCTCAGACATCACTGATACCAAAGTTTAGTCTCTGTTACTTGTAATGACTACCCAGAATCATGGGGACAATGGGATTGTAGTTTTGCATGGTTTAAAGATGTGAGAAAGTAGCACTATATTTTAGGAAATTTTTCATTAAAAGTTCTTAAGGCTCTTTATAAAGATTTTCCCCAAGGGTTAACCTTCAGTTATTTGGAAAATTTCCTCATGTAAAATACCTTTTGTTTTTTGGCCAGGATAGTAGAAATGCAGCTTTATTTTGTGTATACATTCTTGCAGAGCAAGAATGGTATCTACTAACCATTTTTCTGGTTAGTAGATACCAATTTTCTTATTTCTTTAAAAATGAAGACACATACATGAACATGCATGCACATACTATATAACGCACAAATAATATAAATATTACACATACATTTTATACATATATGAACCAAAGTAGTAAGATTACTCTATGACACTAAAGAGAAAGATCATCAAAAGAAAAATCTAGAGATTGGCTTTTGAACTTAATGTTTTATACATTACCAACAATGGTAAACTAACCAACATCAGATAGCATCTCTAAATTGGTTAAAATATTTACTTGGAATATTTTAATTTTGGGGGGGGTACCTTTAAGAAGGGAAAAGGGGTGGTAGGGTAGGGAAAGAAATGAAATGCAAATCCAGGTTACAAAAATTATCAGAATGTTTCTATGACCGTATGTATGATATCACTAAAAATTTTGAGAGAGGTCTAAAATTTTTAAGACTTTTCTAGTTAGAAGCATGCTCAGCTAAATAGGCAGGATCCTCATTATGGTCTAGATCTAGAACATTGATGAGAAAACTTTTAGATACCAAGTGCCTTAACTGCAACCCAAATCCCACTTATTTATCCAAAGAGCCAATACTGCAATTAAATCCAAATAGTGAGGTTTCTGCTTAGGAAAAAAAAATCATGACATTATCAGAGAGGGCTTTGCAGGTCCACTGTGGGACACATGCCATAAGTTTGCAATCAAAGGTCTAGAATGAACTTCAAAAGTCGCACGTATCCAGAGGTGGGGCTTTTGGAGGGTGATCAGATCATGGGAGTGTTATACTCATCAGTAGATTAATCCATTGATGAGCTCCTAGCTAAATGTGTTAGAGGGTAAGGCTTGGTTGGAAGAGGTATGTCCTGGGGGTGTGCCTCTGAGGCGTGTAACCTACTGGAAACTGAGCCAAATAAACCTCTTATCCTTTAAATTGTGGTGTTAGGTATCTTGTCCCAGAGATAGGAAGGCAATTAATGTAACTCTTCTACTCTTTCCCTTTATCCTTAACCTCAAGAACAAAGAAGACTAGAAATAGTTCACTCATAATAGGAATAGGAGGAATAAAAGACAGAGAGAAATTGGAAGAATGAGACAAATTCCCAGTCCTTCCCTTGAACAAAGCATCTGATAGCATGAGGGCCTTCAAATCAAGGGACCTGCTTGGCTGGAACTTTGTTTCCTATAACCATTCCTTCTTGCCTCCAAATCCACATTGCTCTGTCTGTCTCTCTTTTCCTCATTGTCTTAAAACTTATCTCATTTCATCTGGAGCATTCTGCATCCATCTTATCTTATTATTTCTCTTGGATTCCCTGTAGACTTTATTTTCCTTACCAAGCCCTGTTTCTCAACCAAATCTTAGTCATCTCTCTTATTACCTTATCGCTGTGTTTATTAAATTATGATTATTTAGTTAACTGTCTTCCCCTCAGGAGACTTGTATGACTGTTCTATAGAATATGAGATACTATCCTAAGTTAACCAGAAAGTAGAAAACTAGTAGCAAATCCAGAGAATAGCATAACATGTATGGACTAAGACAAAACAGAACAGTAAACGATCCCTTTCCAGGTCCTAAAACCAATACTAATACATCTTTAAACAGATTGTTTGTTTTGTTTTATTTTTGTTTTCTTTTCTTTCATCATTAGTGTTCTCTTGGCATATAAATTTACAGAGAAGTTACTGAAAATGAAATTTTTAATCTTTGCTATATTACTATTATTACAAAAATCTGTCACTTATTTGTGATATTTAAGTATTTGACTTTAAAGTAGAGGACATTTCAACTTTTCATATCTGAGTGTTGCAAATAGTACACATTATGATTCAATTATAACTAACATTTTAAGGTAATCAAAATGTCATTTAATAAAATTTCTAGTATATATAAAGTGACTTAAAATAATGAATTAACAGAGAAGTATCTTGAACTTAGCTTTTGAGTAGTTATTTTTTCCCTTGAAGATAGAAAAATAATGTAAAACTGTCTTGCTAAACACAAAGTTACTGTAATTCACCAAACGATACTTTCCTACTGTCATATCCTTTTTTGATAGAAGCTTCAGATTTTCTTTAAAAACTCATTTTATTTCTATATTTGTTTTCTCTACTTTTGAGTGTTGGTATAATATTTTTTTCAACATCACTTCAAGATATAAGAACTGGAAAAAGAAGGGTAAATTTAGTCAAATTGGTGACAAAACTGCTAAATTCAAATGAAAATGTTGTTTTTGTCTGACATACTATATACTGAATTATTACTCCAAAGATCCTAACACAAGAAACATGCTTAATAAGAAAATGCATAAGTTGGGCTGGGGATTTAGCTCAGGTGCATAAGCGCCTGCCTGGCAAGCGAGAGGTCATGAGTTCAATCTGTGGTACCAAAAAAAAAAAAAAAAAAAAAGGAAAGAAGAAAAGAAAAGAAAAGAAAAGAAAAGAAAAGAAAAGAAACTGTATAGGTTACTAAATGTACATACTGGGACAAAAGCTAGAGGTAAAAGGAAAGAAAAAAGGGCAAAGGTAGAAAACATGTCTAGGGTATGTGATATATAATTTTGCTTATGGAACATAGTTTCCTTTATTGATAAATCAGGGCATTTTCAGAGGCAGAAATTACTGGAGAACTTTCCTCCAGAAGAGACTACCCCAGCAAAGAAAGCAGAATTAGATTATTGCTCTCACAGTGACGACTATAGTCATCTGGAAGACAAGTCACCAGGACTGTTGTCAAAGCATAATATGACAGCAACCCAACACCTGCTCAAACTGTTCCATCTTTCTGACATTTTAAGACAGACCAATAGCCATGTTTACAGCCACTGAAGAGGACTGTGAGTCTTGTCCTATAACAAACTTGCAAAACCAGAAAGCAAATGAGTACTTTATAGTTAGCTTCTTAAAGCTGCACCTTCATGGAGGTTTACTACGGAACCTCCAGTTATGGGGAAGGATCACTGCAAGAATTGTACAGCATTTCTGAGACTGTAAGCAGCTACTATAGGAGACAGTCCAGATCTTCTATTCTAGAGGACAAGTAATATTTCCATATAAGCTTAGCTACAAGAAAAAATTGAACATATGTATGATCGTATATCTGTTAAACACTAGAAAAACAAGTCTATATAATACCATATAGTTTCTTATGTCTTACCTGCCCAAAATGTAGAATCAAATTTGTTACCTTTATATTCACCAAGGCGTACGTGGGAAATCAGTGTGGACTACAATCCATTTGCCCACTCAGAGGCGTCACCCTTTTTAACTTTTACAAAGCAAACATAAGACTAGAGGTATTGCCCATACCATAAGCCCATTAGAATTAGATAGACTATATCAAAATTAGAACTCACACAGATGTCAGGGAAAAACTGAAATGATTGCTGTCAGAAAAAAAAATCAATATGTTTCCTATTTATGACTGTGAATAAAATATATGACATAATTTAGATATATATTAAATTCCAAGCACTTGAAGACTAATTTCACTATTCAATCATTTGTACATATCGGCCTGTACTGTATATATGGGTATATTTTCTTTTCTTTTTAAAGTAAACCCTATCAAATTTATTTTTTCAAGACAACTAAAACCTCTCAGTGGGCTTGCATTATTATTTTTATTTTATATTAAAGAAAAAAAACAAAAGAAAAACAAAAGTATTCCTATCATCTAGTTTTGGAAGCCTATAGTGTTACTGTTTTGAGTTCTTGCAGTTGTCTGTATGTCTCAGTGGGTTTTTAGATCTGTGTCAAATATCGAACTACGACACCTATAGCTTTATGCACTACAACAGCAAAACAAAAACTCTACTGGACAAATATTAAGCATGATAAAAAAATAAAGTGAATATTTAATTTTTAATGGCAATGTGTCTTTTACTGTAATAAATTTTTAATCACTGATCACATATCATAAAGACACTCAAAAGAGGACACCTAAAACTGCCTCAGGAAGTGGTACGAATGATGGGATAAGTATGTTTTCAAAGCAAGGGCAGAGTTTTTGAGGCAGATTAATGACTGTAAAACTTCTAAAAAAATTTAAATATTCACTGTATATTTTGATCAACCCTTAAGAAGGCAACTTAATTCATAATACATTTTGAGTTTGGATCATAAAATTTAGTCTTTTTTCTACTTACAAAAGTGATCAGTTAATGGAAAAAATGTGAAAAA
>PVJX010004018.1:0-21890 GCA_004027295.1 Dolichotis patagonum
CTTCAAAAGAATATTGGCTGATCATGGCAATTTAGACCTCTGTTCCATAGGAGGTCTACAGCATTCTAGGTGTTCTTACACCCCATCATAGAAGAAATTATGATAAAATGATGTTGAATAGTGATTAATTCCAACAGAACCAATGATGTGAATAAACCAGCAGAACCAGACAGTGATGTGAATAAACAAATGGCTTTATCCTCTTATTTATAAATCAGGTCATACATGTAGTAAGAAATGCAATAAGAAAACAAGCCCAGATTTTCTATGCTGCAGTAAGAAGAAATCATACAGGAGAGTTTATAGCTATTTACTTCCTTCTGACCATTACCTTGATAGATGTTAGTTCATTTACACAGGTAAACAAGCTTTAAAGCAAGAAAAAAATGGTTTTGTTATTGGGTATTTTACTCAACCACTGAAAAAACAGAGGAAAAGGTATTAGTTTTGAAAAGTACTGATGCGAAAATGTATTTACTTATCCATAAAGCTTATTTCAAGGTTTTCTATTTTTAAATAGCATTGTTGACCTGTCTCCCTTAACTTTGCCTTTTCGTAACTTATTTAAAGAAGATACTTTAGTTGCAGTAATCTAAGGTAATGTTTACTGTTGTGGCTTACATTTACCACATTACAGTTATATGAAAAGTTGTCTTAATTTGTCTTGTTGAGATATTGGTTACATTCGTTCAGTTTTAAACTGGTCAACTCTGTAAGTCCTTGACTTAAGCATTCCAGAGTAGATCGTCTTTTTTTTAGAACTTGTTAATAAATAAATAAAATCCAAAAAATAAAATAATTAGCTCCAAGTGCAATAAGGAAAAAAACATAGAACTGATCACCATCACTTCTCGGCCTTTTGGCTAAGATCAAGTGTAGTGTTTGTTCTTATCAGTTTAAAATCTGATACGTCCTCTATCCGAGGACAATATATTAAATAACCCAGTATAATATGAAAGTATTGTTCTAAATTCCAAGACCAAAGAACACCACATGTAAATTAATTGACTTTATACAAAAGTATAAAGAAACTACACCTTCTAGGACAAGAACTAAGCTATGTGCCACCTAACACTTAATCTGAACATATATTAAGAATTTATTAAATGGGTAAAAAGTGCCATATGCAAGATTTCAGATGTTACAATTTATGCATTGGAATTGGTCATCTGGAATGAAACATTCTGATTGATCAATGAGAGTGACATGCATCCTATATAATTGGTACAGTTTGTTATTAGAAAATGTTATCATTTCCCAGAACTAAATTGGATTTTTTCCACATGTCAGAAAAACCACTATGATACTATAGAACCTTAAAATTAATGAAATACTTACTGTTTTTCAAAAAAAAAGAACTGATCACCAGTGAAATAAAACTAAAAATTTCAAATTTTTCAGTTTAACAACAACATAAATATAACTGACTGCTTTATTCATCTTTAAGACTGTAAAATACTCTAGAGAAAATTCAATTCAAATTTTACTACAAAAGTAAAGTTAATAAAAATAATTAGGAAAGATTAAACAAAGATGATAGTATCAGCTCTTGTTTCTAGTCTTAGAAGGAGGAAAGGCTTATGTCTCAATTTCTATTTTGCTTCTTATCAGTATGTACTTTATTGGTTTGGAAAGTATATGGATCCTATGGACATGCTGTTGTGAATGAGAATTTCTTGATGGAAATTCAAGTCATCATGTTAGAAGGGTCAATGAGGAAATCACAGTTATCTCTTTGCTTCCAGCTGGCATCTATTTTTCAGGTTTCCTTAAAAGTTAGGCTCAAATGTTTCCAGAAATAGATATTTCACCTTAGCAACAAAATCCCTTGCAATCAGGGCTGCGCTGGGAAAGAATACAGGCTTCACAGTCAAGCAGATGTGAGTGAGTGGAAGGAAGAAATTCAAAGAGGTAAGAAAAGCACAAGGACTGTTAGCAAGCAGGATTTAAAGCCCAGAAGCCAAAGAGGAAAGAGACATGGGGAGAAAATGGAAAACAACGTGTATGTCTTGTTACAAAATTTAATTTAATTTTT
This sequence comes from Dolichotis patagonum, assembly GCA_004027295.1. Lineage (NCBI taxonomy): Eukaryota > Metazoa > Chordata > Mammalia > Rodentia > Caviidae > Dolichotis > Dolichotis patagonum. Next base: position 2,036 of record PVJX010004018.1, read on the forward strand.
TATTTTATGGCCTACTTTTTTTCAAAAGACTTATTAGACTTTATTATTAAATGCTTAAGGTATTATGAGGGAAAAAATTATCAAGAGAATTGCTAACATTTCAACAAAAACTACACTTAAGTTTCATTGTTATATAGTTTGTTTTCAAATTCATTGTCAGGTACACCTTGATAAAATATCTCCTTATGTTAGAACCTAACTGAATATGAATAAAGAAATGCATTATCATATTATGTTCTTGGAGAAGGCTAAACTGAACCTGAATGCTTTATTACAGTGATTTTCATAAATTAGCTACAAGGTAACTTTACAATCTCATGTATTAGAAATTATGCACAAATCCCATAATATAGGAAACAATAAGTAAATTTTCCTATAGTTTTGAGAATTACCTCTTATAGAACTACAATAGTGAAACTGCATTCTATAAGGCAGATATTCTACTATCTTATTTTATTTCACTAGATAAACTTTTTCTTTTCCAGTACAGAGGAAAGGAAAAATCCTTTTGCTTAAAGTATCACCTGCAGTCCTTCAACCTTGCAAAATCCTTTCTTGGATGAGATGTATTTATTCAGCTTTTCACAGTAGTGTATTGAGTTAGGATTAAGAGTTCTACAGAAACTTCAATGACACAAAACACATGTTTGCTTATCCTTGTAGCAGTCATGAAATGACATGTAGTGGTGTTATTTGCATGACCTTGTAAAGCTAATTTCTAAAATTGGTGAGATGCTAGCTTTGCACTCAATGTGTTTAGTGCATAATAACAGGCTGTCCTCACCTTTCAATAACTCTGATTCCATTCCATTTTATTTTTTTATAAAGTGGATCCGAGATAAGGCAAATACTATCTGAGCATCCATATGCATGAAGATCATCTACCATACCTGTCATTATGAAAACACTAGACTGCTAGTAGAAAATCACTCAGACTTGTTTCTGAAGACACAGTGGGATAGTAGACAATGCATAAAAGCCCTCTTCCTGTCTTTTACTCTGCTGTAATATATCAAACAAATTTGAAGAGCTGACAAGTTGTTTTAGGTGCCAATCAGCAATGTTGCTACTGACAGTTGAAACTTTGGGGTCTTGAGTTATAGACATTATTTTTCCAGGGTTCCAGCTGTCACTCTTCCACATGGTGAAGCATATTAATCTGATCCATATTGTTTGATAAAACTGTGAGTAATTATCTTTTTGTCACCCCAATATTTATGTCAGAATAATTTATGAAGCAGTATTGCTAGTTAAAAACAATAACTTAACTTTTTAATTAGGGGGAAAAGGATATATATGATACATAAAAAGTATCAGACATCCTTTCAGTTAGTGGTTTGTAGCCTTTGGACAACCACCAAATATGTAATTCACATGTAATTTCACTGTCTTAAGCAGTAAACAACTTGAAATCCATTCATTCTAACCCTAGAGACTTACTTAAATTGCTCTTATTATTTAACAGTAGAAAGCATTTTGTAAAGACCTATTACCCCATTTTCATAAAGAAAGGAATAATGTATAACCCTAAGTGGGAAGTATATAATCTCAGAATAAAACACAGGTTTTTAAATTAAATAATTTTAGATTCATCAAGTGCTCCCTACATTATCCTTATACAATATTCTCACTACATCACAAAGTGGTAAATGAAAATACTCGTCATGGATGAGAATTTGGAAAATACTGCTTGAAGTGTTACTTCATAAACAACAGAAAAGCCTTTTAACATTTGGTGGAAATTAAGGCTTATAATTTCCGTAGTATGTGGTTATATCCCTGAAAGAGTGACTTACCTGCTGCTGCCAAACCCAGTGACAGATTTTGACACAAGCTGTGAAAGAGGCATCTGTGTGACTAATGGCCTGGCACACACATTTACTTGGTGGCTGAGTGCCAGTGTTTTATCTGGAAGGTTGGCTTCAGACACAAATGTTCCTACTTTAGCAATTCCTGAATGGGACTCTGAAAAAAAAAGAAGTAATTCCTATGTATTCCATCTCCTTTTCAGCCTCTTTCTCCTCCTCACCCCCACCTACTGCCAAATGCTTCTCATTTCAGTCCCCTAGAAAAACTCCTCACCTGCGGAACAGAAGATAAAAACATGTGCCGTGAGAGGTGGAATGTTTGAGCCCTGGTGAACAGTGATGTGGGAATGAAATATAATTGATTATAATGAGATATAATTGGATTTCAGAAATGTCATTGAAGCCTGGAGTTAGCTTGGGATCCAAGACATTATTCTCTGCAAATCAAGTGCATCCCAGGAACTAGCACCCTTCCTGATTCAGTTAACCATCTTTCTTTCCTTTGAAGATTTTTCTTACCTTTTCCCATCTTACCCCATTCAGTGAATAAATCAGTTAAGTCAAAGAAGGTAAGGTTACACATGTAATTAGGTCTCATAATACATGTGAACTCCTGAGGACACTGCAGAAATGGGTTATAGCTTTAGCACCACAGTAGAAAATAACTCAATGGCCCTGTCAGTTATGATTCAGTATCAACGTGCTCATAAATAAGCTGAGTGGAAAGAAGAACACATTCTCACCTGGTACTGACATGAGAGAGAAATTTCTCCTGCAGACCCTCCTCATAAAGAAAACAGTGTGTAATCTAATGAAGAATCATTAGCAACAGCCTCATAGTAAACATACTGAATATCAAAGATCTGTTCCTTCTAATATCACTCAGTGTAAGCTTATAGCAAAATGTCACTTCACAATTAGGCAAGCTCCTGCCCAGAAGGACCAGTGCTCCAGAATTTTTGCTTATTCAGCTTAGATGGAGTAGATTTAAGAGTAGCTAGGTGGACTGACAGCACGCAAAGACCGTATGTCCTTCAGACAATCCTTCACAAATATTGTTTCTCCCAGCTGAGCTTCCGATAAGTGTTGAATGGCAGTGAGTTGAAGATTATACTCCCTGACAAGTACCTGGAGTACAGCTATTCTGTTTTTCCAGTTAAGTGCAAAGCCATATGTTTTAACAGCTCCTCAACCCAGAGACCGATTGACATTTTCTTATGAAAGCTGACAAGTCTGACAAGAACAAATGCTTGAAGGGAAAGCCACTCCATCTGCACATGGAGATAAACAAGGCAGTATCTGTGGGTAGGGCCAAAATTCTTTGCAAAAACCAATTGCTCTTCTGTTCAAAAATAAAAGGATGATCAAAGTGCCAAATATCAGTGCCATATGATAAAAGCATAATAATTTTAGGCTAGATTAATTTTAACAAAATGCATGCCCACTTGCAAGAACCAACTTCTGTTGCACTCTGCTTCTACCATCTGCCTCCAAGGACATCTCATTTCAATCTATTCCAAAGGGAGGTGAATGCTTATCAAACCAAAAATCTTTTGTCACTTCTTCTAATGAATGAGGCAATCACTGTGACAAGGGAATGAAAAATCAGAAAAAAAGATTGGCTTTTTCCCCCATACATGCTTGCTTATAAAAGAATGGAGAATAGAGATAGAGTTGAATGTTATTTCTACAAGAAAAATTGCAGCAATTCCTTCCTTAAGATTCTTTTTTCTTTCTTCTTTCTGACTCTTTGGCCCATACACCTGAGGTAAGAGGAATTGAGATAGTGCTGGCTAGAATTTATGCCTCTACAAAAATTCTGGGATAGGCAAATTATTCTTTCATTTTAATGAATGCAGTTTCCTCATATTACTGATGTTAAAACAGGCAAAAATATGTTAGCCATTGGTTCAGCATAATGCACCAAAATCCCATCTAGCAATTTGGAACAAAAGTCTTCTCTGTCAGCTGGTTCTCTATACACATATTGCCCACAGAGACTTCAAGAGCAACTCACTGATCAAAGACAATATATTGTATATAGATATGCACAGAAACATAATGGCCTGCAATAGTGGTGAATGGAATAATGGTGTTTGGACTCATTATTCCTTGGAAAAATAATTTGTGATTAATATACCAGGAAATAACTTTCAAATGGATAACAACCTAACAAATATAATTATCTATACTTTGATGAGAGTAAAGGGGTATCTTCACTAACAATGGTTGGGGACATCTCACTTTCAACAATGGATAATAACATCCAAACATAAAATCAACAAGGAAACAACAGACTTAAATAACACAATACCAAATGAACCTCAGTGACATACAAAACATTTTGCTCAACATCAGCATAACAAATATTTACAAGTATAAGTGGAGTATCTTCCAGAATAAATCACAGATTATGTCACAAAAAACTCTTCATAATAAATACAAGAGACTGAAATCATATTAAGCATTTTCTCAGATCACAAGTAAGAATGGGATTGTGGTGGTTAGGGTGGAACATTAACTTGTAGGGTCAGAAAGGCTTCCACCAAGATTTCAAAGAAAGGCCTAGGAGTCCTAAAAAATAGCCCCTGAGAAAGCAGTGCATTGAAGCGCAAACAAAGTCAAAGGTGGCTGGAGACCCCACGAAGCTGAAGATGCCAGGAAGGTGAAACCTCTGTAGAAAAAAGCTGCATGCCATGAATGGAACCAGCCACAATGAAGTCATGTGTGTTGCAGTCAGAGAGGTCACAGAAATGGGTGACATAGCCCTTTTATCAGCACCACCATACCAGATATAGAGTTATAGGAATTCCTGTTTAACCTACTGGATTTCAGTCTTGTTTTGGTTGTATTCTTTCCTATCACCTCATTCCTCTCTTTTAGAATGGGAATGCTTATGTGCCTTGGACCTTGGAATTATGGAATTTTTTTTACTTCTTACAAAAGTCCACAATTGAAAGTTTGTACTGAGTCTCAGAAGAGACTGATTTGAGCTTTTGCAAAAATGCTAGACTCTGGGGGAAGGAACTGTTACATTTTGATTATATGAGAGACAGTTTCATTATGAACTTCCTATTTGCTTTACTTGAAGAGTAAGTGCAGTTTAAGGAAATGCATTTGGGTATCATGCAGACATTGGTGGAATGTGGGGGTTAGGGTGGAGGATCCACTTGAATGCCCTTGGAATCTGCTTGGAGAGTTGGCAAAGCGCGCACCTGAATGTGTCTGGAAGGGTCATGGAGGCATAGCGTTAGGGTCTACACGTGTTCCATGGCCTCTTTCTCTCGGGAGCTGTTCCTCTGTTCTACTTCCCAGCAATGAACTAGGCAGCGTGGCCCTACCACACACTTGCACATGATGTTACTGCCTTAGAGCCTGCCTGCCATTTTACTGAACCCTCCGAAAACATGAGCTAGATTAAACTTTTTCTCCTCAAATTTGGGGTGTCAGTAATGTGTCTCAGGCAATAGGAAAGCTGACTAATAAAGATATTTAATGTTTGGGCAAGTCCATTTAATTAGAAAAGCAAAAGTGGGGAATTCCCAATTGTTTACAAATGAAATAATTTTAGGAAATTCATGAATTCATTAATTTGACTTGGACTTTTGAAAAATGCTAGAACTCTTGAGACTCTAAGGAAGGGGCTGTTGCATTTTGATTGTATGACGGATTATTTTAGGCAGAACTATAGACTTGTCAAGTAAATTCATGAATTGATAAACTATGTTCTAAAATTTGTTTGCAATTCCACTTAAAAACTAAACTTATATCTTATCACATTAATTTATTGAATATAAGTATTAAAAAGACTACTGACCCCAACCCCTAAAGGAAAAGACCCTGTTTTTTATTCATGCCCATTTGCTACATGACTCGCTTACTCATTTGATTGCAACTTAATCAATTTTACCTGAGCAATTACATTAGTAATCGTATTGGTTGACCATAGTTCTATCCCACCTTGTGAGTACCCATTTTTCCCCGCCTCAGACGTGCCTCACCTCGAAAAGGCAGGATCCTCAGCTACCCTCAGGACTCGTGTGTCTCTCAGATGGAAGCTTTCTCTCTCTCAATATATATCTCTAAAAAAAAAATAACGATTAAAAGGAAGAGATTTTAAAATTAAGGGAAAATGTTATACATGAATATAGGACTTAATATTTCTGGAAAAATGCTCTATTAGCTTTCATATCACTGAGATCGGATAGTGACACTCATACTCACAATGTAAAAGAGGTTTAATTTGGCTTCTGGTTTCAAGGTATTCAGTCCATGGTTACCTGTCTCCAAGGTAGACGCATCATGGCCAAAAGGCAGAGCAGAGCAGCCAGGGAACAGAACAGGGAAACAGTACCGAAGAAGAAAGGATGAGAAACCTTACACAGACCCCAAATTAACACCTCCATGACCCACCCAATAAATCCAGATATGTGCTCTACCAATGAGTACATCCCAAAGTAATGTTCTAACCTAATTGCCATGTCCTACACCTTGTCAACATGATACTTAAACATACCTCCTTAAACCACACTTAGTCTTCAAATGAAGAAAATAACAAGTCCTTAGTTCTGCCTAAAATAATCCCTCATACAGTCAAAATTCAACAGTTCCTTCCTTAGAGTTCTAGCATTTTTCAAAAGTCCAAGTCAAATTCTTTTCTGAAATTCAAAGCAAATTTTTATCTGTGAACCTTTGCCAAAAGTAAAGAACTAGTTACATGGTATGAGGCATAAGGTAATCATTTTCATTCCTAAAAGGGAAAAACAGAGAAAGAGGAAAGACTTCAAACAAAACAAGAAACAGCAGGGCAAAATTAAGTCCTGTAGCTCCATATCTAGTATCCGAGGTACATGGTGGGAAAGTACGAATCCCTCAGAATCTGGGTGGCCCCACACCTATGTTATTACTTGTTGTACCCTGTACCATGGCCTTTCTCTTGAGCTAACTCCAGTCTCAGCTACAGCTTCCCTTGGAAGATGTTCTACTCTCCTGTTATTTCCAGTTTCCTATGGTATCCACCTTACCTTTGTCTTCATTTCCTTAGATTCATAAACTGCTCTCTCACTTTGGCAGGGCTTCAAAGCCTCCCTTTGAAATCTGAGTGGAAGCTTTCCTGACCTCACAATTCTTACATTCTATGTGCTGGTAAAACCAGTGTCAGGACAACAGATAAGGTTTTGCTGATTCCTGAGATGCCCTTAGGGCATCTTTCTTCTTGTTCCCATATAAAGTACTATTTTCAACCTTTTTTAACTTTATTTTTATTAGTACATATTTGTCATACAAATTGATCATATTCATCATAGAAAATTTGTTCCTGTACATAATATATCCTAATTCTTTTTCTCTATCCACCTGCCCAGTCTCCCACTCTTCCTTCCATCCCTATTTACAAAAGCCTTGTTTCCATTTTTCCTTTGTATTCTCTCTTTTTTTTTCCTTTTCTCTTCTTGCTGTCTCCTCTCTTGTTCCCCTTACCATTTAAAGATTTTCTTCCTACTTCCCAGTATCTGTCACCCATTTCAATACTTATATATGCTTATGGTTTCTCACACAAGACAGACAATGCAATATTTAAATATATGTTTTATTTATTTCACTTAAGAGAATGGTCTCAAGGTGCATCCGTTTACATAAAAAAGGGGTAATATCTTCAGCAACCTTTGGTTCTTGCTTTACATAATTCTTTTTAGACCAAATTTTAAACTATAGAAGTTTTTGTTCTATTTTTCCCCCATATTCTCACTATATATCTGGATAACAGTAACCAACAGACCCCATGACACAACCTAAATATTGTGTTGCACTAAAATTTAATATTCCAGATCAATGAGCTCACAGGTCTTCTCTCGGTATCCCTCAAAGTCTCAGAAAATGGGCAAATAGTAGAAAAAATTTTTGTCAGAGTATAATATACATGCTCCTATTACAACTGACAATGAAGTACATGTTCCCAAATAAAACCCCTGAGCTTTTACTATCTCAGTTCCTCCCAGCATTCAAGCCTTCTGATATCTGGCCAGAACCACCCATTGACTGTGCTTACAGTGTGCTTGAGTTTCTCTAACCATTGTCCAAACCACTTATGTAAACAAGTTCCAAAGGTTTCTGAACCACATAATCAGATATAATCACCAGCAACAATTTGGCTTATGGGATCAGTGGACCCAATCCATAGTTAGCTGGCTCCAAGGTAAAATTTCATGGCAGAAGGGTGTAGCAAAGGAAGGACGCTTAGTTAATGGTAGCTGAGAAACAGAGCAGAGGAACAGTGTCAAAGTTGAACAGGGACAAGACATAAACCCTAAAGCCATGTCTCCATGACACACCACATATACCCAGCAGTGTGATTCACTATGTGGATCTCAAAGCCAATCAAGGTGACACTCTACCCTGAATGCTAAAGATGCCAAAAAATAATGCAACTAAAGAAAATTACATGGCTGCAGGTAAATGGTAACTAATTTTAGTAATGCCTAATTTTTAGTGATATTTAGTATTCATACCTGGTATCTACCAGAAGGTGGGATATAAATTTAAGTTTAAAAATAATTTTGGCTCCTTCTAACTTCGCATATTACCACATCAGTCAATCCAGAGATTTTTAGGGTTTTTTGCATTGTTGTGATTGTCTTTATTGTTTTATTTTAATATATAATCTTAAAGGTTATGAAGCTAAATTCCATATTTTATATACTACAACATGTAAAGAATTGGTTCATCCTTACAGACAACCCATAAATGAAGACGGAAATCAAAGTTTTCCTTTTCCATCAGCTAAGGCAGTTTATTAAATCCTTCCTGCTCTGCAACTCTCAGTCACTCTCTACCTCTCCAATTCTGTAGATTTTCTCAATGTTTCATTGGAAGCACAGAGTTAGTTCAGTTTGGTAGTATCTGCTTATTGTTCACTAACAAGTAACATTATAGACCATGAGCTGGGATGAAGATGCAGCAAAATCCATCCCTCATTTTGCAAAGTACCTGAAACCAAACTCCATGGGATAAAATCAATGGAAGACATATATACATGAATTACACTAGTACACCTGAAGTTATTTTTATAGAGGCAAGGTCAAAATAGTGTTTTCTTTTATTTTTTTTCTCTTTTCATTTCATTCATTTAGTTTAATGATGATTTAATCTAAAAAATTCTAATGTGTCTTAAACACTAATCTGACAAAGTGAATCCACACGCAAGACCCCATAGTATGGAATACTCTTCCTCTACATCCTCAGAATAGGTTCCCACATTACAAAATCTTATAAAGGTGTATACTAAAACATATTAAATATTAGAACACGTCTCACCTACATTTGACTTGATCATCATAATTGAATGAAATAGGCTTTCTGTACCTCTTTATCATGTTGTCATAGAAATGTATAGTTTATTTTACTTAATCTATTTTGTTTTTCTATTACTAGAAAATTCAATTCATGGATAAAAGTTTTTTAAAAACAAAAATAACTGCAAATTTTCACAATCCTATCATAATTTTCAATTTTGAAAATCAAGGTCTGATAAGGTCTAGGACATAACTCTGTGTGAAAGCATTGGATTCTGTCCCAGATACCACCAAAATGCGCGCGCGCGCGCACACACACACACACACACATTCAACTGAAGGTCAGATTTCTAGAGAGCAGTGTAGTAGTTTTTTAAAACTTCATCTTAGTATATTAGTTTTACTTCTCATACTCAGAAGAAATAACTTACCTTTTTTAAAAAGTGTGTTATGTCTAAAGATAGACTCACTTCAAGGATTAATAAACATAGATCAGTTATAAGAGTTACCACTGGTGACACAGGTAGTGAAGACTATCTCCAAAGGGACTTCTGTTCAATTGCTATCACTAGAGTACTTTTTATTAGATGTATTATTGTATTATTTGTATGTCTGAAAGTAAATAAATTCAATAGGAAAATAACAAATGAGCATATACTGAGAAACACAGAAAAGGAAAGAGAGGGAGAAGTTCCCGAGTTCTTTAATTATCTCCCCCACTTTAATATTTCTCCTAATCCAAGGATGTTTTGTTCAATCTCATTCTTCATTATCCCTAATGAGCAAACACTCTACAGCCATCTGGATCATGCTTCAGTATTTATCTCATACTCACAGTTTAAGTGTCTCTCCACATTAATGACTATAAAAGAAATGGACCCTTAGGACAAAGTGCCCAGTGTAACTTGTGTGCAGTGCTGTAGGGATGAAGAACTAGTCCCTCGAATCTAGTTTGGTTAGATAAGACTCCAGGTTTCAAAGGTCTGTTTAATTTGGGCACTTTTTACCTCCCAGAATGTTAATTAACAGACTTATAATTGCCTTTTAACTGAGCCCTAAATTCTTTATACTTTCGGGACTTAGCATTAGTACCCTCTAGTTGAAAGAACAAATGATCTTCTTCTTAATTCAAGTACAGTTATATTCTGTCTGTACATTTTATTTCTAAAATCTTCATTGGTCAGATTCAGATATATTAAGGACAGTTTTTCTTATTTAGAAAAGATTATAAAATTTATTTTAACTGACCAAAAAATATATCATAAAAAACTAAGGACAAGAACTTTGGGAGGGGCAGTTCTCAGAGATAGACTGAAATGTTCTACAGGTTTATTAACGACATTCATTTTTATTAAGAAATTCATAATATTCACGTCACCTTCTCCTGAAACCATACACCCCCATGCAGTTTGAATGAAACACTCTAGTAATAAAATGTTTAACACTTCATATGCTCAGCATATGCCAGATACTGAGCCACGGGTTCCATATACTACCGGATACTTCCAAATGGAATTGTGGTGAATTCAGCAGAGGGGAATGAGTTCTCTAACTGGGTAGAAGAGGGAAAATTAGATTATAAGAAAATATAAATGTAGAATTTGACTTGTCATTTGTCCATGGTGGCTCTCATGATCTGTATCATTCCCCATTCATACAATCATTCTTCTTTATCCTAGAAAGGTTATATTGGGTGTCCAAAAGACCCTAAAAGAGAAATAAAACTCTATCGTGTTATTTTCCTATTGCTACATAATTTTCCCCTATCAACTTTATTCTATTTTATACTTCTTTAAAACTTGTGTTAAATCCTTTTATCACCAAATTATGGCATAACTGAAATAAGGAATTTGCAAACTCTGAATACATTGTTATCTAAATCTACTACCCCTCTCTTGTAGTGATTACATCTAAAAATTTTAGGTGTTCATTTTTCTGTAGGATTAGATAAAGTAAAATTAATAGTATAATAATAAGAGAAATAAAATTTATCAGCAGCTAGTAATGAATCAAGACACAGAACACTGAAAACAATCTCCAATCAGGTTTCATCTCCTTAACCACTGAAACGCATTTCAAAAAGATTAGTGCTTGGTTGCAGTTTTTATTTAGCATTTCCAATTCTTCTTTTTGCATGCTGTAATTCTACATGGGAACTTTCCTTCAGAAAATATTTTCAGTCAAATTTCATAGACATTGAATTTCAAATATGCTAATATGAATCTCTTCTGTTGACACAGTTTTCTAACAAATGAAAGATTCCACAGTGGAAAGGAAAACTGTTTTCAAGGCTATTACAGAAAAAACCATCAATGTCAGTTATGGTCCAAAAATCCAATTTAGGATTTGTCTGAGAGGAGTGTATCTTCCCTTCCTCAGAAAAAGGGGGACCTTATGGTGTAATTCGTGATGCATAACAATGGCTGAAGTAGGAACACATATAAATAATGCACATTCATGCTGCCACACAGAATGAAAATCTCTTAATTGAAAAGGCCACAAGGTCATACAGAGACTGTTAAGCAGGTCTATTTTTAGGTAAGTAACTCTTCATCTGCCCACACTAGGAAATTACAGCCTTGACATTAATTATGGCTATGGAATGTTACCTGAAAAATTAATTTTTATGCTGTGCAAATAGGTAGATAAACCAGGGAGAAAGTGCCACTGATATAGACAACTAGTTCCCCTAGAGTCCAATGAGACCATCTGTGTCTTTTCCTGAGCTTTTTCCTTTGGTTACATTTGAGCTGCTACATCCACTCGTGGCAAATGTTCTTATTTCAAAAAGGAACACCAGGGAAGAACAAAATAAAGTATTTTTTCCTTGTGACTGTCCTTATTAGTATGTATGCTCAAATGCATCAAACTAATGAGGCAATGTCATTATCCAGAACAGCTGTATTGAGTATTCTGAAAGTTTCAGTACATTGAAAGGATAAAGTAAAAATGCTATTAGTTAAACACAAGTAGTCATACAGTAATAATGAAGACAGTCAGGCAATATGTTGACTCCACTAATAGCTACTGCATGTGGTGGAAAGGGTAGAATTTTAACATATTCATTTTCCCCAAAGCATAAATTATTACAACCTTCACTTCAAACATAGCACACAGTAAGGTATAAACTTTTTTACACTAGAATGTGTGATCCTAGCATATTTTTAAGTTGCCTATTCTATTGAGAAACAGAACAAAATACACAATAACTTCTAATATTATACAAATGTAATATTCCATTTGTTTACTTAATCTTAAGATTAAAATAAAGGAGATCAGCATTTTGCACATTTAAGTGAAAATCTGATGAAAATAATAAACTTAAGAGAAAATATAAACATAAATCCTTAATCTTTATCCTCAGAGTATAACAGCAGTAAAATTAAATCCGTAGTTAAATCATGCCATGAGCATTCTAAAACTACTAGAAATGACAACTGTCTAACTAGAAATAAGAAATATTTAAATCTTTCTTGGCATTGTTGCTTAATGTATTCCATTATCAGCTGACTTTTTTCAATTACAGTAATCCTACAATCCTTCTGGTCGCTGTAAGCACAGCCTATCCAATATAATACATCTAATAAAAGCCCAACACCAAAACTCCAAACCTATAAATCTGGAAATAAAAAGGTTTTCTTTATACTCCAAAGACTTGAAATTTTATATAATTTCCCCAACAATCACAGAACATTGTGGTTGTAGGGAAAATTGGAAGCCTCTTTCAATTGAACTCTCCCTGGTACTGGCAGAGGAAGTGATATATATATCACATGTCTTATATTCATAATTTATATCTTGTGCCTTATATCACCAACTATGGTTTGAATATTTAAGGAACAAAGTAACGCATTTTCTCCATGCTATCAATTGTCCTGCCTTTGACCCTGTTTTGCTAATCTTCATCTGATCACAATGTGTTATGATTTGGATCAAGAATGGCCCCCAAAGATCTCACACATTCAAAGATGGGGCTTTGGAAAGGTGACTGAATCACAGGCATCCTACAGCTGACTTGCTCTTAGGAGACAGGGCCTGTTTAGGGGAGGCAGGTCACTGGGGGCGTGAGCTGGAAGGGTTTATCTCCCTCTCCAGTTCTTCCCTTCTCTTCTGCTTCCCAGCATTCATGATAGCAGCTTCCTCCATCCAGGCTCTTTCCTGGTGCCATTTCTGTGTGTGAGCCTGCTGACCATGGGCTGAACCTTGTGAAACTGTGAGCCACAGTCAACCTCTCTTCCTTTCAGTGAGTGTCAGGGATTGTGTCTCGATGACAAGATAATGCCAGAGACACTATATCCCTTTTGTCTTTTTCTGACATATAGATAGTTCTACATGAAACTGTGATATTGATTTATTTATATCTCTCTTTCATGCCCCATATTCTCTTGCCACTAAAACCTTAGCCTTTTTCCAAACTCCTGGACCCTTCTATTCTTTCATCAATAAAAGAGCCTTCTCATCCCAGCTTTTATACACTAATTGACTAATTTATTCAGTATTTATTGAGCTCCTACTATGTGCTTGATACTAGACACTGGAGTTATGCATGTTTTCCCCTTCTCCTCTTTGATCTATGAAAATAGTCCTCCATCCTCTGTTCTGTACTCTCAAAATCCAGCTCCTACAGTTTTAATACTGCTGCTTCTCTTTACCTTACTTCTCAGCCCCTCGAGAATACCATGCTCACAGTTTTCTTTCAGCTTCAGGTTCTGCTCAGTATTTAGTGTCTTTCAGAACAAGCCCAGTATTTTCTCCTCTTTTCTTCTCTACACTTACTTCTTGGTAGCTTCTTTCTGAGTTTTGACTTTAAATACTATCTAAATGCTAATGATTCTCAATTTGCGTCTCCAAGTCAGACTTCTCTCTTGAATGCCAGAATCATATAATCAGTGTCTTACTTTTCAGCTCCACTTGGCTTTTACATCACTCCTGGTCATGATAAGAACCAGAAGGCATATTATAATTAGGAAATCTGAGCATTGTTAATTAAATTATTTACAAAGGTATAAACAAGGGAAGGGAAATCATGGTAGATGATACAATGACTGGACTAGTAGTAACAGAGCTATTAAGACACAGAAATATTGAATGATGTTCAAAATAAGGGTAATTACTAGAAAGTAGAATTTTATATATGAGGCTACTAGAATAGTGGTAATATTTGGTAAGGTAACACAGAATTTGAGAAAAATCTCACTATGAGGAACCCAAGAAAACACAGCCATGATCTAGTCTCCTTCCTCCCTTCTATCTACAATTTTCCCGTTGACTGAACACAGGAAAGGCCAAAACGTAATAAGGAGATGGCCCTCAGATCCCCAGTGGGCAACTAAATGCAGGAGGAAGCTTCAGTTACCTTAAAACTGTGGGTCAGATCCCTCCTCAGCTCTGCAGATGTACAGCTGCTTATCACTTAAGGTGTGGGTGGTGGATTGACGAGAGGTCAACTTAAACACCAACTGAACTGAATCAGTGTAGTGCTGAGCGGAGACAGTCCACCTGCAAACTGTTACCAGCATAAAGAGGAGACCTGGAGACAAAGAGTAGCATTGTTGGTTCTCTGTAGTGTTGTTGTTTGGCATCATCGGTTCTTTTGGAGCTGTTGGTTCTCCTGGAGGAGCTTGTCATGGTTGCTTCCCTGATATAAACTTGCCTGTTAACATCAGAGGAGCTCAGGATCTTGTTGCTGAGAATGGCTGCTCTGGGGGAGCTCTGGTCCTTACTTTGAGCATTGCTTCCTGTCTCTGGAGCGGAAGATGTGTGCTGTTCAGTCTCCTGGAGAAGTTGTCAAGTTGGCTTCCTGATATGAACTCAACTGTTCTCATGATCAAAGGAGCTCGGGACCTCTCTTTTGCTGAGGATGGCTATGGTATTTTCAGGGGAGCCCTGATCCTTATTTGGAATGTTGCTTTTGGCTCCAGTACAGAACCCTCAACCTACTGGCACAAAACCTCCGCACTGCTGGTATAGACTTTCTAGCTTTCACCACTGACCTTTGGGCCTTCCCAGCACAGATCCATGAAACAGACTTGCATGAGTCATTGTCGAGGGCTCTCAGCCTCCAGTTGGACTTGTAGGAGGCATTTTCATGGGCTCTGGGTTTTCAATAACCTGAATTCATGCAATCTATTGCCATAGGGCCCACATCCTTGGCTGCACTTTCTAGGTCTTTAGTGTATGCACAGATTTCCTACACTTTCTTTGTATTTTATCTACTTGGATGACCATTATAAATAATACTATAAATTATGTGTCCTGTGTATAATCATTTTCCTTGCAACCCCTGAAAACAACAGCATATCTGTGATGCAGGATTTTTCAGTCCCAAGTTTTCCGGGCTTATCTCACTCTTTTCCCTTCAAGACTGAAGACACCAAGATTAGAATAACTACAGTAATCCTTGGATTTTGCAGGGACGGCCAATTGCCAGTTTTTATAGCCATCCAGTTCCACACTCTGTGGACTCATGCTAGAAGTCTCCAGCATGATGCTAAACCCACAGCCTAAACCTACAGCCACCTTGGACTCTAGGAAAGCAGAGCCTTAAAGACCAAGACATGAAGAGGTCACTCCCCTTTCCTAAGCAGGAATAATTACCCCATGATAGGACCATAAGCTGACCACCAGCCAAGGGGCTTTCTTCTGAGGATAGGAACCCAATGAACATAGGTCAGCTTTTTGAAGCAGATAATAAATCAGAGAAGTACAGAAGAATCTTAGGGAACCTAGGGAAGACATCTCCACATTGATATGTAATTGTCATCTCAAAATTAACATTTCTAAAACTAATCATTTCCTCCTAGAAAATGGCTTCGTATTGAGCCCTCCTCTCTCACAGGATGGTGACTCCCTGCTTCCAGGGCTTAAACCAAAAATCTTTGGGGTCATTCTAGATTCCTCTATTTTTCACATATCTACATAAAACCTATGAGGAAGTCCTATAGTCTCTATACTCACAATACACCCAGCATCACTGCTCAGAATCTTTGTAAAAGCACTAATTCTTGACTGAATTTCTGCAAAAACACAAAAAGTTATATAGTGCAAATATTTCTGTGGCCAACATTTCTGAAACAGCTAGCAAATTCATCTATGAAGAAATATGAATGCGATCCCTAGTTTCAATATTTATAGTAATAATTTCTTTTCTTGTTGCATGATATTCTTGTTCTTATCTGTTCCTTACCTTTTTCTAAACAAATACATACACTTAATACATATAAAAGGTTGAAAATTTCCATCCAATATAGATTTAATTGTTTTGCACAGATTTGAAAAAGTCTATAGAAATCACATGTTTGCTTCAGTGAGTTCATAATGGTAAGTGAGGAATTGGAGGCAGATTACTAAAAATAAATTTAAATAATCCTCTTTTGTAAACCATGCTAAGCTTTGCCTATTTAAGTCAGTTTAAGCAAAGAAATTCCTGGAATGACAGTAAAATATGTGAACAAATTCTGAAGATACTCCAGGGCCAGAAAATGCCAACATAATTAGGAAGTTCACCAACCAGTTTGTATAATCTTTTCTAAAACAATACCATAAATTTAACAAAGTCTTCCCCACCTTACAGCTTGTTTAATTTTGGAAAGCAAGTTTCTCTTGTTCTTTCAATGCAAAATTAAGTGAAATAAACAGATAACATATTGATAAGAAACAATTACCACTCCAACTGTGCATTAAATCAGAGATGTATAAAGACAAAATTTTTCAAAATTTATTCAGAAAAATAATAGTCCAGATACACTGCACATATCACATTAAATGTAGACTTTTTGTGTGCTAATTAGGGTTCTAAAGTCTCATCAGAATGAAAGCCAGGTCAAGAAAGGAAATGACCTATAAAAGTCAGTTGCTAGAATCAGTCTTCCTTAGGTTTCAAAACAGAAAATAAGCTTACTACATCCCAGGAAGGCTGGGGATATATCAGCTGACATCTTCATCACAACCCATCAAACTCTTTTGCATTCTTGCATTCATTAATAACATAGAATGATTTTGTTATTCTTGTCAATTATCTGCTTTTTATCCAAACTATATTTTAACTTATTTAAAAGAAATGTATAAAATGAAATAAAGAGTATTGAACCTCTACTTTTACATGTTTGGACTGCTTTGTAATAAAATTGTTGCTTTCTCCCTGTTCTTCCTAGAAACTTGCCAAGTTAGTAGTTTATTTTATTTTGTGCTTCATGTGTGTTTATTATAAAACTAATAATAACAGCTAAACTTTATTGACTACCTGTTATCTGTCAGTCATAATGCAAACCAATTAAAATACTTTAGCTCATTTAATAATCCTAATAACCCAGTGAGGTAGATTTTAATACCCCAACTCATTTTTAAAGGCTTTGAAATGGAATTATTTACCTACAAACTCCTTGAGAAAAATATTTGTTTAAAATCATGGATGTACAGTTAGAGTGATGGCTTATTAACTCCAAGCCTCCCCTGTACAAAGAAGCCACTTAGAAGAATACACCATTTCTAAGTGAATGACAGAATGAAGCATCCAGATTTTAACAAGTGAGCCACTAGTGACAGATGCTCCGAGAGAAAACAAGTTCAGAAGAGTGCAGTGTTCTCGGTTTCCTCAGGGAGAGACACCTCCACTTGGAATTCTAATTTCAGCTGCTGTTACTAAGGAAAAGGAGCAAAGTCTGACAGCATGGGCCATGGAGGAGAATGAAGGAGAAACGAGGCTGTGAATTCTTAATTAACAGGATGCTCAGGGTTGCCAGGGCTGGCGTTGCAAAGCCACTTGGGAAGCTTGCAGTGAGAATGGATACAGAAGCCACTCTGTGTTATCACTAACGTCAGGAGGTAAAAAGGCAGCTTCCCAAGCTTTCGTCAGTGGTGAGAAGGGAAATTACTTCCTCTGGAAAACCTGAATCTATCTCTCTGAAAGCATTTTCATACTGCTAAATGACTTGGTTAATGGCATGGCTCAGAGGTTCCAAAACTCAGTTTCTGAAACTAATTCAAATTTTGCACTCAAGAAATGAAAAGAAAGAAATAAGCAAAGAAAAAAAGAAAAGAGTGAAGGCCCTATTAT
The DNA here is from genome assembly GCA_004027295.1 of Dolichotis patagonum. Classification (NCBI taxonomy): domain Eukaryota; kingdom Metazoa; phylum Chordata; class Mammalia; order Rodentia; family Caviidae; genus Dolichotis; species Dolichotis patagonum. The sequence goes on from PVJX010004018.1 coordinate 20,188, forward strand.
TTAAACTAATGTTAAATTTCCAGAGGAATCAGGGAGCTGCCTATACATTTTGAGAAAAGTGAAAACAACATAAAATCTCTTTTTACTATAAAAATCTGTTGCATAAATAATTCAGTAAAATATCTATTGAGTTATGTAACCTGGGGTACATATCAATATTTCACAAAGTTCTAGGTATGGGGTTAGGCTCAGCCACGAAGAAGGAGGAAAGACATTTTGGAAGTCAAAGAACTATAATCCGGTTGGTGTGAAAGCCAAAACTTCCTATGGTGAGCCACAGAAACTGGAAAGCTTTTATAAAAAGAGAGATTTAAGAAAACAACCAGCTCTCATAGAAATCAATGCTATGGCTCCCTCAACATGTACACAAACTAGAATAAGAATACAACGTTAACATTCACAAGGACAGAAAGGCTGAATTATTTAAAAAAAAAAAAAGTATACACCAAGGGCTTGAAGTTTATGCACAATCACACTTGTCCTCAAAGTTTTGATGGCTTGTCAGAGATGAGGTTTAGCCAATGGAATAGCAATCTATTAATTTTTCCTGGAACCTGCATCTGATTGGTCTTGAAGTTGGTAAACAAAGTAAAAGGCCACATCACTTATCACCAAGGAGCTCACACTCCAGTGCAATCAAGAGGGAAGTTAACGCTGGATTGCAGTGCACCATACGCAAGTGCCAGGAGAGATAAAATACATGAACAAGCCCCAGGGGGAACCTTTTGCCATTCAGATTAGTCTTTTCTATAACAAAGTACCTGAAACTGGGCAACTTGTAAACAGCAGAAAATGTATTTCTCACAGTCCTGGAGGCTGAGAAGCCTAAGGTCAAGGTATCAATAGCACGTATGTCATCTGGTAAGGATCCACTTTCTTGTTCACATCCATGCCTTTTCCCACTGTCCCCACTGGTAGAAGGAGCTAATTATAATGGCGTTAATCTCATTTATGACCTAATTGCTGTCCAAAGACCCTAACTTTTGAACACTATTATCGTGGGTTTTAGGATTTCAGTGTATGAACTTTGGGGAGACACAAACATTCAGTCCATAGCAAAGCCAAAGGAAGGGACTCAAAACTTGAGGACACATAACTGGAGACTACCAATAGCTTGATGTTAGAGAATAATAAGGAGCAAAATGCAGGCTAGATATTAGATACTGGAGGAATTTGTTCAAACGGGAAGAGCAACAAGAGATGGAGGGGATGAGGGAAGCAAAGGAAAAGGAGTTTTGAAAAAAGAATTGGAGGGAAAAATATGGAAACAGAGCTTTTGAAAGTGGAAAGTGGAAGAAAGGCCGGAGGGAGGAGTTAGGAAAGGGACCAAAAAACGACAACAATTAAGATATTATGTACATGTACAAATCCCCCATCCTTCATAATGAATGGGATCATTATGTACAACAAACAGGTATTTTAAGACATGTATTTTTAAAATAATTTTTTAAATTGGCTTTCTAAATATCAGAACACTCCAAGGGAGGAACAAGCAGCCACATATACAGGTTCCTTTAAAGCTCAAGAAATATTAAGGCAGAGGGCAACTTTCAATGTCTAACCATGCTTTTTTTTTTGTTCTATTGCCGTTGGTTCTGTCTACCACATTGTGTCTCATTGGAATTTGAATATATGTGACAGTTCAAACAAATTTTTTTCTTTTTTATCAAAAATGAGATATTATAATACCCATTGATCATTTG